>OZ019978.1:19692440-19979940 GCA_963970395.1 Ephialtes manifestator | reverse complement strand
TTCGTGGAAAAAAATATTGTTTTGATATTTTTATGTCAGAATATGATCTGAAATATGAATAAAGTGCTTTTCAGAAAATATTTGGATGGATATATGTGCAAATGTTTTGAGAATTTGAAAGTTCGAAATTTATGAAGTTTTTTTCAACATTTGCCATGACATTTGATGACATTTTTTTTTGGTTTGTATATGTATTGTTTGCCCCATAAGAAAGGCTGCCATAAATTAGTAGTCAATAATTGATAATATCCCGAGTGAATGAATAATTTGAAATGTCTAATTAACTCATTGCCTCTGAAAAAATCATCCCTTGCATCAGCCGACTACAACTTCACAGCGTCAATACTTATATTTATCATTTCTCTCGCACGTATTTCCAGCGCACGTAAACCCTGCAATAATATTTTCTGTATGTACACAACTATATTTATCATATGTCGGCGCTGTTCGATGAAATATTTGCGGTTTGTTATTCTTGATTCCAGATCAGCATTATATCGCGATTGCATGAGTAACTCTTACGATGCATTGTTTATCAACTATAGATAATGCAATTGATGTGGCGAACGTTTTGAATATGTTTCAAAATTAACAAAATTATAGTACTACTTGAAAAGGAATCGATATGCAAGATTCTACGGTGCACTTTTTTTACTATAGAAATATTGTACGTATCACTCCGCATTTTTTTTTCAGTGTATTTCCCTTTGTTTTGTTCACCAATACTGTATTTTTCAATGACATAGGAATTCCAACTATGACTTCACTTGGTAATGAAAAAATATATATATACATTGATATACCAACAGATTTTTTGACGAACTCTCTGAATTCACGTTACACTGAGTTGAAAGTAAAAAGAATGCATGGAAAATTCATTAAAATATCGGCGAAACTTCTCTCAAGTAGTACTCTAAACTGTCAAAATTTGAAAGGCATAAAACGAGAGATCGATCAAAATAAATCGCTGAATTGATCAAGAACGTCTGTTTTATTGTCGACCCCTTTCGTCTCATTCATTAAAAAGAATATTTAATTTTTCTAATAACCGACGATGAAATGACAATTATCGACAATCTTTCGATAAATAAGTCTCGACTGTTGTACCTTAAACCTTGTAACGCGGTGCGTCAGATCCGTTTTATTCCTCGATAATCGGTGTTTCATTCGATCAGCCCAAATGTCTTGGTTGGCCGTCGCGATTCGATTATCTCATGATTTCTTCGGTAGTTATCGGCATTCCAATCGCAAGAAGACTAACTTTCTTGGGGGACACCGGAGTCCGCACGGCGAGAAAAGATTAGCTGCCATAACCAAAAAATGAGTTGACACAACCAATCGATTCTTCTATTTCCCTTACAACTCAAATGGTAGTGCCACACCGAGAGAAAAGATTTCATTGCCACCAAAGAAATGGGTGGATTGATTTTTTTTCATTGATTTCAACGAAATATTTCTTTGATTTCAACGAAATATTTCTTTGATTTCAATGAAATAGTGCATTTGAATTTCAAAGAGAACATTTCATTGCCTTTAAATGAAGATTTACTTAGTGAGCATAAAATAAAGAAAGAGTTTCATTGTTTTAAAGAGATGTTTTCATTGGTTCAAAGAAACGTTTTCATTGATCTCTCTCTCGCACCTAACCTCACTTTTTTGTTTTCCGGTTCTCCCGAACGATCGGCTTCGAGTTTCGAGGAGCCAGAAGCTTAGTTTATTTCTGCCGTACTTTCTTACATACTCACAAAATTTGAGCCTTATCTGCCGCGTACTTCAGGAAAAAATAGGATTCGAAATTTTGAGCTGGTAAGAAGAAGGTTTCATGGAATCAGAAACGATATCTTTGAAATCAATGAAAAAGGTCCTTTGGTTTAAAGTAATGTTTCTTCGAATCAATGTCATTACTTTTCATTGAGTTTGAATCATTCAAAGAAAAGATAGTATTGAAATTCAAGTATTTCATTTCATTGGCTAAGATTTCCATGAGTCAATGAAACTTTTTCTCTCGGTGCAACGATTCAAATGGTAGTACCGATAATTCAAATGGAAGACCTACACCGAGAGAAAATATTTCATTGACGCCAAAGAAATAGGTGGATTGATTTTTTTTTCATTGATTTCAACGAAATATTTCTTTGATTTCAATGAAATAGTGCATTTAAATTTTAAAGAGTACATTTCATTGCCTGTAAATAAAGATTTACTTAGTGAGCATATAATAAAGAAACAGTTTTATTGTTTAAAGAGAGGTTTTCATTGGTTCAAAGAAACGTTTTCATTGATCTCTCTCTCGCACCTAACCTCACTTTTTTGTTTTCCGGTTCTCCCGAACGATCGGCTTCGAGTTTCGAGGAGCCAGAAGCTTAGCTTATTTCTGCCGTACTTCCTTACATACTCCCAAAATTTGAGCCTTATCTGCCGCGTACTTCAGGAAAAAATAGGATTCGAAATTTTGAGCTGGTAAGAAGAAGGTTTCATTGAATCAGAGACGATATCTTTGAAATCAATGAAAAAGGTTCTTTGGTTTAAAGTAATGTTTCTTCGAATAAATGTCATTACTTTTCATTGAGTTTGAGTCATTCAAAGAAAAGATAGTATTGAAATTCAAGTATTTCATTTCATTGGCAAAGATTTCCGCGAATCAATGAAACCTTTTCTCTCGGTGTATTTCCCTTACAACTCAAATGGTAGTGCCAACGATTCAAATGGTAGTACCGATAATTCAAATGGAAGACCTGCACCGAGAGAAAATATTTCATTGGCACCAAAGAAATAGGTGGATTGATTTTTTTTTTCATTGATTTCAACGAAATATTTCTTTGATTTCAATGAAATAGTGCATTTGAATTTTAAAGAGTACATTTCATTGCCTTTAAATAAAGATTTACTTAGTGAGCATAAAATAAAGAAAGAGTTTTATTGTTTTAAAGAGATGTTTTCATTGGTTCAAAGAAACGTTTGCATTGATCTCTCTCTCGCACCTAACCTCACTTTTTTGTTTTCCGGTTCTCCCCAACGATCGGCTTCGAGTTTCGAGGAGCCAGAAGCTTAGCTTATTTCTGCCGTACTTCCTTACATACTCACAAACTTTAAGCTTTATCTGCCGCGTACTTCAGGAAAAAAAAGGTTTCGAAATTTTGAGCTGGTAAGAAGAAGGTTTCATTGAATGAGAGACGATATCTTTGAAATGAATGAAAAAGGTTCATTGGTTGAAAGAAATGTTTCTTCGAATCAATGTCACTACTTTTCATTGAGTTGGAGATCATTCAAAGAAAACATAGTATTGAAATTTAAGTATTTCATTTCATTGGCAAAGATTTCCGTGAATCAATGAAACCATTGGATTGGTTAGGCTGAATAATCTTGCGAAAACTAAGAGGCTCACATTACTGGAGGAAGAAAGTGACTGCAAAGATATCGCTATGGATAAAAAAAATGTACGCACTAATTTTCGAAAACAGCTCGGTCTCTAGTCAAAAGATTGGCATAACTCACAGCCGCGCAGCAAATGAAGAGATAAAACATTGTTTTTATATTTACAATTTTACATGCGATACATTTGCTTGTTATTGTTTTCAGATATATTTATCAAGTTTTTCTATATATATATAAGAATTTATGTTTTTTTTTCATTCTCTTTTCTGGATACATATACATATTTTTCAATTCTAAATTTCTATTTTTTTGTTGAGCTACGAGCTCCTTATACCTGCATCTTGTACAGTTACCCACGGGCAATATGTTTGCCTATTGCCAAAAATGTACAGTGTCAAGGACGGTCTTTTATTTTAATAAATACTCATTCATTCATTTATTCTAATCGTGAATATTAGAGATGACTATTCAATATGGTTGAGGCAACTAATTTTGTAGGGTTTATGTACATCAAATTGAAAACGTAGTTGTCACAACCAAACAATTCTTTCCGTGGGGGTTTGAGGTTTGCGTCGCAAAATATCAGCAGAAATTGACTTTATTTTATTTATTTCTTGACACGTGCAAAAAATAAGGACGTATCTCGTCGAGGTGTCTAGACTCAAACGCAGTTGCTAAAATTAAGTCAATACAACAGCGACTCCTCGATTTCTTTCTTATCCTACAGACAGTCTGATTGGTAATAACAACAAATATAGGGAAGATATATAGGGCATTCTTTGTCAATGGAGCCGCTATTGTCCCAAATATCTTTCGATATTTCCCATTGTCAAGGGGAGGAAGTCAGGTAAAAAAAATTGACTTTGGAAATTCAATATCATCCAAATCCTATTGCATATAAAAATGCCCAACACACTATATTGTTGGTACTCGATGAAAGGATTTTTTACTGTCGTCTGACTTGCATGTGCTTTTCGATATTATCTTAAGCAAAGTTCTTAGGTTTTCCATTCTGCACATGATTCAGATCAAACTACAAGGCAGATTGGAATGGTTGACGTCTCATTTTCTTCTTCATGAAAAGATACACCGGCTAAATGGAGAAAATGTTAATAAAAGGTAATATTTTTTAAGTGGCATAATTATTAATAAAAAAAAATTATGCCATTTTCTAAATCAGTGATTAACTTTGCTTTCAGAATGAAAAAAAACATAGTTTGCTCGGAAAAAATTGTCTTACTGCCAACTTTTTGTCCTAAAGTGGGACAATTTTTTCCCAATTTTTTATGAGAGTTTTCATTTTTTATTTATCTTTTAAACTCTCATAAAAATTTGAAAAAAGGATTGTTCCACTTCCCGTCTAGGCTTAAAATGTTCGTCTTTATGAGTGGTATCTTAGGGATTTTTTCGGAAAAAATAAACATGTCCAAGTTTTTGAAAAATGTATTTTTATGTTTATTAATAAAAAATAGATGTTTCGGAGGAGTTGAAGAATTTTTTAAATAAATTTGCATAAAAGTATACTTCAAAATGAAAAACTTTTATATACGTTTATTTACGATACGATTTATATCCAAGAAGATACGTGCATTCGAAAGTTTTTAAACGCAATTTTTAGAGCAATTTTTAGAAATTCACAAGTGCGCGAAATATGCAATGAAAATTTTGAAAAAAATGGGGCAAGCTCCATTCATTGAGGTGAATGATAAAAATAATAATGAACTATATCGACGATGGTCATGGTAAAAGGTGGTCGAATCAGTGTATAATGGCTCTTATATATCTGTCGAGTCAAATACATATTACGAATTGATAAGGTCATGACTGATATATGTATAATATATGGATATTCTGCGTCAATGTCCTTTTTTTTAAATAATAAATAAAATTACAAAGGTCTAGATAGTTTACACTAAATTGAAACTACAACAAAAGGGTGGATAAATAAATAATTCAAAAGACAATACATGAATAAATAAAAAATTATTCCTTAATTCTATCACTTACCAAATGCATCAGTAATGATGTCATTTGACACGTTAACCTATTTTTATCGTGTTGTATATATGAAAGTCAATGATTTAAAAGTGTGGTTATATCTGTGTGAAAAAAAATACAAGCGTTAATTAGTATGAGAAAATAAGTCAGGTGCTATAATAAAAATTAAAATTAAAATTAAAATTAAAATTAAAATTAAAATTAAAATTAAAATTAAAATTAAAATTAAAATTAAAATTAAAATTAAAATTAAAATTAAAATTAAAATTAAAATTAAAATTAAAATTAAAATTAAAATTAAAATTAAAATTAAAATTAAAATTAAAATTAAAATTAAAATCAAAATCAAAATCAAAATTAGAATTAGAATTAAAATTAAAATTAAAATTAAAATTAAAATTAAAATTAAAATTAAAATTAAAATTAAAATTAAAATTAAAATTAAAATTAAAATTAAAATTAAAATTAAAATTAAAATCAAAATTAAAATTAAAATTAAAATTAAAATTAAAATTAAAATTAAAATTAAAATTAAAATTAAAATTAAAATTAAAATTAAAATTAAAATTAAAGATTTGCCAATAGTGGTAACCAAACATTGCCGCAAAATATCCATATATAAAATCCATATTTCTTAGATTTGAACATATTTACTATTCAATAATTATATTACTTACAAATTTAAAAAATGTATTTGAGGTGAATAGAAGTCTAGTAAGTCGGCATCCAAATAAGAAATTTAATTTCCGATGCGTAGATTCTATTCCCGTCAACAAATTTTTTTTACTGGCTGCATAATTGGCGCTTAGGCGTAATTATACCAATCGCTCCACCACGAGGGCGATATTATTGCAATTATTATAATTATTATTAATACTCATCAGGTTGATACGACGCCGAGCTTTTGTCTGTGTTATAGATTCATGTGTCAGACTCTCTTGAAATAATCATCGTGCTCTTTCCTCTTCTGGTACTCCTCGTTAGCGGTGTCAATAAGATCGTGACCAGGGGTCTTGAGGGAGATACCAAGAATTCTCTAAGAATTGTTTTTTATTTTATTTTATTTTTTTCACCCGCATTAATTTGCTTCTACACGAGGATACACTTTTGCACCCTTATGCAAAGCGATAATTTACTGGTTATTTACAGGCCAAGAGCTGGAGGGGAATTTCGAAACAAAACGAGCGAGCACAATGCTTGATAGACGGGCTTGTTAATTGCGACGGAAAATTCTCGGTCAATGGATCATCGTGAATTCAGACTTTGTCGTTTCTCCTTGTTTCCGTTGTTCCACATATCGAGTTAGATTTCTGAATCATTTGCAGTTATGTGGTATTATATATATATATAAATATATATGTGTGTGTGACAGAATTCAAGGCCAGACCAAGTATATATATATATATGTGGTGTTTAACGAAACGTTAAAGGTCGATATTATATGCCCGGTGTTCTGTTAGAATTTACGGTTATCTCTGATTTTACGTTATCTCTCTTAAAAGCTATTAATGTACATCGAAATATCGTCGTGAAATTAATGATATTTTAATGTCAATTAATGTATTGTTGCCAAAGGCTCTCACTCAGAAATAAGATTTGGTAATATTAACTAAAATTATCTATTCAACATTTAATTATTTCAATAAACAAAAATTTACTTTCTCTCCAACAAAGATGTATTTAATTTTTTTTAATTTTCAGCATATTTATTTATTTTTAAAAAATATTTTAATAATATTTATTAAAAAATGCATTTGTGTGAAAGTTCCGAAAAACGGGGGCATTATTATTTTTTTGATAAAAAAAAGGTTACTTTTTTTTGGCTAATAAAATTACAGAGTATTCTTGCATGACTGTAGATATTGCAAAAAAATCATCAGAGTGGTACGGATCGAGCTTATGGTATTCAAAAAAATTATTCGTCTGGAAGTTTCGAAAAACGGGGGAATTATTTTTTTTTATACCGGAAGCTCGATCCATATCACTCTGATGATTTTTTTGCAATATCTACAGTCATGCAAGAATACTCTGTAATTTTATTACCCAAAAAAAGTAACCTTTTTTTTATCAAAAAAATAATAATGCCCCCGTTTTTCGGAACTTTCACACAAATGCATTTTTTAATACCAGAAGATCGATCGGTGCCACTCTGGCGATTTTTTTGTGATATCAACAGTCATGTAGCAATACTCTGTAATTTTTTCAGTAAAAAAAAATATCCTTTTTTTAATTAAACAATAATACCTCCATTTTTCGGAAAAAAATCATACTCACAGGAACGTGACAATTATTTGGAATATTCCGCTCGAAAGCTAACAATAAACGACAACTTTTATGTGCAGACATTTTTTTTCAGTAACTTCAAAATTCTGAGATATTGGCACTTGAATAAAAAAAGCCAGTTTCTGAAAAATTATTTTAAAAAATCTGAAAAAATTCACATAGAGCGTCTTTTAGTGGTACATTCATATAATCAATTACAGGGCAAATCGGAGAGGGTCGAAAAAAAAGTGGCTGAATTGGCAGAGAATGCTTCATATATAACCATAACACTTGGTAGTTCCAACGAAGCCTTTTTTCCGTGTGCCGAGCGGGAGGTAGTTTTCTGAGCTTCTCTAAGGGATAAGTGAGGAATATCCCAATAAAAAAAAAAATTATTTTTTTGAATCAACATTTGAGCGATTCCACGGGACTTTCGCCACCCCCAAAAAAAAAAAAAAATCTCAAATTTTATCTAAAAATCAGGTTCAGCGGTGTCTATTGATGGACCAAATTTCAAAATTCTAAAAAAATAGTTGACCGGAATATGCAAATTTTTTCGTTTTTTATCGTTTTTCATTTAATCCGTAATATCTCAGAAACTATTGATCGTATCGAAATCATTAAAAGACGAAAATGTGCATTTTTTTATGGCCAACAAGAAAAAAATATATTGAAAATTAATTGCTTAATTTCAGGTCACATTTTATGGAAAAAACAACAAAATTATTTTTTTTTATGGTTAGGCTTCAGATTTTTTCATCGGACAAATTGTCTCGGAATCTTTGAGTGATCGCCGAATTTTGAGTATTTTTTTTTTCAGGGGATGGCCCAATGCTGTGACGTTACAGCAATCTGAATGTTTTTAATATATATAAAAAAATCCATATTCAAAATTAAAATTAATTAAAATGGTTGGACTTCAGATTTTTTCATTGGACAAATTGTCTCGGAATCTTTGAGTGATCGCCGAATTTTGAGTATTTTTTTTTTCATGGGATGGCCCAATGCTGTGACGTTACAGCAATCTGAATGTTTTTAATATATATAAAAAAATCCATATTCAAAATTAAAATTAATTAAAATGGTTGGACTTCAGATTTTTTCACCGGACAAATTGCCTCGGAATCTTTGAGTGATCGCCGAATTTTGAGTATTTTTTTTTTCATGGGATGGCCCAATGCTGTGAGGTTACAGCAATTTTTATTAAAAACATTCAAATTGCTGTAACCTCACAGCATTGGGCCATCCCATGAAAAAAAAAATACTCAAAATTTTTTATTAAAAACATTCAAATTGCTGTAACCTCACAGCATTGGGCCATCCCATGAAAAAAAAAATACTCAAAATTCGGCGATCACTCAAAGATTCCGAGGCAATTTGTCCGGTGAAAAAATCTGAAGTCCAACCATTTTAATTAATTTTAATTTTGAATATGGATTTTTTTATATATATTAAAAACATTCAGATTGCTGTAACGTCACAGCATTGGGCCATCCCATGAAAAAAAAAATACTCAAAATTCGGCGATCACTCAAAGATTCCGAGACAATTTGTCCGATGAAAAAATCTGAAGTCCAACCATAAAAAAAAAATAATTTTGTTGTTTTTTCCATAAAATGTGACCTGAAATTAAGC
Organism: Ephialtes manifestator; assembly: GCA_963970395.1. Taxonomy (NCBI): domain Eukaryota; kingdom Metazoa; phylum Arthropoda; class Insecta; order Hymenoptera; family Ichneumonidae; genus Ephialtes; species Ephialtes manifestator. Next base: position 19,970,670 of record OZ019978.1, on the reverse strand, counting down.
AATTAATTTTCAATATATTTTTTTCTTGTTGGCCATAAAAAAATGCACATTTTCGTCTTTTAATGATTTCGATACGATCAATAGTTTCTGAGATATTACAGATTAAATGAAAAACGATAAAAAACGAAAAAATTTGCATATTCCGGTCAACTATTTTTTTAGAATTTTGAAATTTGGTCCATCAATAGACACCGCTGAACCTGATTTTTAGATAAAATTTGAGATTTTTTTTTTTTTTTTGGGTGGCGAAAGTCCCGTGGAATCCCTCATTTATATAACTGCCGACACAAATAAATATTTCTTAGATTTGAAAATATTTACTATTCAACAAGTATATTAATTACAAATAAAAAAATATATTTGAGGTAAATGAAAGTCTAGTAGGTCGGCATCCAAATAAGAAATTTAATTTCCGATGCGTAAATTCTAGTCCCGTTAACAAGATCATTTTTCTGGGTGCTTTGTCGATTGATATTGTCTCCCGAGACGGACGGACTTGGTATACACACTTTGCGGGCGAATGCAACGCATAGGTGTTACTCAACCGAGGGCAAGCTCCTCTAGTCGCCTACACTGCGTATATTTCCTAACGACTAAGTATATAATCTCCTCGTTGACCGCTTGCTCGTGTGTGGTTATATATATATTATTGACGATATGAGAAAAGAGTGATTTGCTGCCGCACACCCGGCGTTAAAATCGCATACGATCCGGTTTTAGCCGGTTATACCGCGGTGAATTTAATGAGCAACGTTTAACCAGTGGGTTAACAGCGGGTAATGAAAGTATGTCGCTGAGAATACGTTCCCGTCTGCGTAATTATGGGTGACGACAGGTGAGGATTACATAGTTGTTTTGTCTCAACTGTGGTTCAGCCCATATATATAATCTATAAGAATATACCACCAAAAGTCAGGAAATTCCGATATATATAATAACGGAAGTTTTATGTTCGATTTTATGTTTGATTTTGTAATAATTGTAGTACGTCGCAACAAAATAAAATGAAAATAAAAAAATCCCCGGTTTCACTCTTAGATCACATCTAACTTCCGGCCAGCTCGAGATAACTTGGTGCAATTTGGTAGCCTAGAGTTGATATTTCACTTAATTCGCGAGAATTTTTGTTAAAATTGATACGGCCCTAAAATTTTCTATCCGTAATGCCCCCGTGAGCGTTTCCTTCTCATTAATTGTGTAAAAGAATCAACGAATGAAATAATATTAAAGACAATAGATGAGATGAAAAATATGCGAGTTCATAGCTTGTTCAGACATTAAAAACAGAAGCCGTACAATAGAATCATAAATCAAATCAGAATTTAGCAATCTTTTGGCTGTGAGTTGTGTACAGTTACGAAACTTTGGGGAAATCGAAATGGGAGATAATGTAGTGGGACGAATTGCCACGAGTAGGATGGGGATGAGGGAGGTCAGAGGGCGCTCGAGATTGGTTTTGTAAGAACCGGCAGAAACATCGCGGGGGGCTATCGAGCCACACCACCAGCCGCCTCTTTTTATCTCTCATAATACTCTGCATAAAAGTCTTGTTCGCTGGTGTAACTCGCTAAAATGTTGAGCAATTTCAACACGAGCGATCTAGCATTTGCAATAACATCGAGGAATTAAGTCAAACATCTTATTTGCCACTCGGTGTAGGAGACAATATATGCTAAAACAATCTCAGATTGAACAAAGGGTTGGTGGATGTACTCCAGAGTTTTATCGCATACGTAAATTTCACTTGTGTACACCGAGAGTGGATTGATTTTGTTTTCATCGATTTCAACGAAATATGACTTTGATTTCAATGAAATAGTGCATTTGAATTTCACTCGCAAAAAAAGGCTTGGTTAGAACAACCAAGGTGCTTGGTTATATATGCGCCAGACAATTAATTGGTTAAACCAAGTAATTTGTTAGGCTAGTTGGACTAACCAAGTCACTTGGTAAGCTAACCAAGTAATTTGTTAGGCTAGTTGGACTAACCAAGTCACTTGGTAAGCTAACCAAGTGACTTGGTTAGTCCAACTAAGAAATTGGTAGCCGAACAAATTACTTGGTTGGTCTAATCAATTAATGACCAGTCACTTGGGAAGCTAACCAAGTGACTTGGTTAGTCCAACTAAGAAATTGGTAGCCGAACAAATTACTTGGTTGGTCTAATCAATTAATGACCAGTCACTTCACTAACCAAGTCACTTGGTTGGTCTAACCAAGTCACTTGGTTAGCTTACCAAGTGACTTGGTTAGTCCAACTAAGAAATTGGTTAGCTTACCAAGTGACTTGGTTAGTCCAACTAAGAAATTGGTAAACTAACCAAGTGACTTGGTTAGACCAACCAAGTGACTTGGTTAGTCCAACTAAGAAATTGGTAGCCTAACAAATTACTTGGTTGGTCTAACCAATTAATTGTCTGGCGCATATATAACCAAGGCACTTGGTTGTTCCAACCAAGCCTTTTTTTCCGTGCAAAGAGAACATTTCATTATTCTCTGATCTAATAAAGAAACAGTTTCATTGTTTTAAAAAGACGTTTTTATTGCTTCAAAGAAACGTTTTCATTGATCTCTCTCTCGCACCTAACCTTACTTTTTTGTTTTCCGGTTCTCCCGAACTCCGGCTTCGAGTTTCGAGGAGCCAGAAGCTTAGCCTATTTCTTGCCGTACTTCCTTACATACTCACAAAATTTGAGCTTTATTTACCGCGTACTTCAGGAAAAAATAGATTTCGAAATTTTGAGCTGGTAAGAAGAAGGTTTCATTGAATCAGAGACGATATCTTTATAACCAATGAAAAAGGTTCATTGGTTTAAAGAAATGTTTCTTCGAATTAATGTCAATACTTTTCATTGAGTTTGAGATCATTCAAAGAAAAGATAGTATTAAAATTCAAGTATTTCATTACATTGGCAAAGATTTCCGTCAATCAATGAAACATTTTCTCTCGGTGTAGTCGACATTTTGAAATTTATATAACTTTTCTCCCAACTTCGCTAAAATAATCCCATTTCGTCCACGCAATGCGGCGGGAAATCGCTCATTTGTTACAAATTACGTACGCATGCGCAGTCCGCTTTTATTACCTCCCGAGGGAGGTAATCATCGTACTACGCATGCGCAGGCCGCTTTCATTACCTCCCGAGGGAGGTAATCATGGTATGCGTGTCGTCATTTGTTAACAATCAGCTTATTCTCCGGTCTTGTTGCACACACGAAATGTGGTTATTTTTTAGCGAAATCGAGAAAAAAGTATAGTACGTTACATGGGAGGAGTGCGACTTTTCACCTCGTGTGAATTTCTCGTTGAATCAAACTTCACTTTCGGTGAAAAGTTGCACTTCCCTCCCTCGTAACGTAATGTACTATTTCTACCTCCTAGAGGAAGCTATGTTTTCATGAAAAAAAATTTCAAGATTTTCATGTCAGGATACTCAGAATGGTCCAAAACGTCGAGAAAAGTGGTTTAGAAAAAATGTCCGTATGCATATGTGTGTGTGTATGTGTGTATACAATTTCGAAAATTTAGTCGCCTGTAACTGAAGAATGGTTTTAGCTATCGAGCTGAAATTTGATCCACAAGTGAAGAACCATCCCCTCTTTAATTGTTGCAGTTTTTGACGAGGAAGTCAGGTAAAAAAATTGATTTTGGAAATTCAATATCATCCATATCCTATTGCATACAAAAATGCCCACCGCACTATATTGTTGATACTCGATGAAAGGATTTTTTACTGTCGTCTGACTTGCATATGCTTTTCGATATTATCTTAAGCGAAGTTCTTAGGTTTTCCATTCTGCGCATGATTCAGATCAAACTACTAGGCAGATTGGAGTGGTTGACGTCTCATTTTCTTCTTCATGAAAAGATACACCGGCTAAATGGAGCAAACTATTTTTTTTCATTCTGAAAGCAAAATTAATCACTGATTTAGAAAATAGCATGAAATTTATTTATTAATAATTATGTAACTTAAAAAATATTACATTTTATTAACATTTTCTCCATTTAGCCCGTGTATCTTTTCATGAAGAAGAAAATGAGACGTCAACCATTCCAATCTGCCTAGTAGTTTGATCTGAATCATGCGCAGAATGGAAAACCTAAGAACTTTGCTTAAGATAATATTGAAAAGCATATGCAAGTCAGACGACAGTAAAAAATCCTTTCATCGAGTACCAACAATATAGTGAGTTGGGCATTTTTATAGGCAATAGGATTTGGATGATATTGAATTTCGAAAATCAATTTTTTTTATCTGACTCCCTCCCCTTAACATACTTCCTTATAAAGGTAGCGTTACAAAAGCCGGAAAATAATGAGGAAGCAAAGTACAAGGTTCTACTTTTATATTTTCTGATATATCTGAGTTTTTTTTACCAAACAATGACGGTAAAAAAAAATGTGCTCCAGTATTTCCTTAACAGTGATACACAGCTGCGATATCGCGAAATGTGTTTAGATTTTCGATCAAACCCATGTTCGTAGTCAGGAATTCGAGCACCTGATAATCACCCCCCACGAAATACGCAACAGCTGATACGTTCACAGAAATAAACCGCACTTGTCTGTCGCAATATATGATTTTGGCGGTTTTACCACCAATCGCAAATTCATGACTAAAAATTATCGTTCCGTTGATCTTGTCTTTAGTATAGTAATTATAAAGGCAAAATGATTGAATAACATATAGTAATGCGTTACACATTGTAAGATAAGCGCCTGAAGTCGTCAGTCAAGTGCTATAACCACTTATGCTTTAGTATATTTTTATTCATATCGTAAAATCTCATAATTTACGAAGATTATGTCACACGAGTAGCATCTACAATACATTACACCAATATAGCGCATAACATTTGCAATGTCAATAATAACCCACCACAATTTTTAGTAAAAATTGATATAAAATATTAAACCTCCTTAAAATGTTGCAACGAATTAGAAAAATGTGAGAAAAATAACCTCAATTAAATGATTAATGGAACAAATAAGCAGAGTAAGTTCAAAAGTAGTACAATGCTTGAAACTCCAATGCTCAAGTATTTTCTGAGAATAATTGTGTAGCGAGAAAAAAAATCGAATTAACGCAGATGTTGATATATCGTTTTGCTGCTACTTTTTCTGTCATCGGCGGAAATACACAATCTTATCGTCAGTATTAAATGTATAATTCTCTATTGATAAAACATATCTTTTTATTTAAGGAGGTTGGAGCGCTCCACACTAGTCAAATCAGTGCTAAATTTTTAAAAGCGTTTCTACAATTTCAGATGGTTTAATAATCTGTTCCAAGGTGTTAATCACATAGCAACATTAGTTCTTGATATTCAAATACATTCACAGCTGTGATATCAACAGTAAATCGATCAATATCTGCAAATTTCCGATGTTATGTTTTTTCATCCAGTTTTTTAAAAGGGTTAACCATAATATCAGTCCGATTATGACGACCAATAGCTCATTTTGTTTACTAAAAGATATTCTATCGATTGGCCGTCTATTTTTTAAAATCGTATTAGTAGTTCAAAAGATACAACCGTTTGTTTATCCTATCATAACCTAACATCAAGTATACAAATGGCTGTAACTTTTGAACGCCTGATACTATAGAAAATCCGGACGGTCAATCGATTAAGGATCTTCTACTGATCAAAATGAGCTATGTTTCGTCATAATCGGACTGATATTACGGTTTACCCTCTTACAAAACTGCATGAAAAAACATGACATCGGAAATTTGGAGATATTGATCGATTTATTGTTCATACGACAGCTGTGATTGTATTTGAATATCAAGAACTAATGCTGCTATGTGATTAACACCTTGGAACAGATTATTAAACCATCTGAAATTGTAGAAACGCTTTTAAAAATTTAACACTGATTTGACTAGTGTGGAGCGCTCCAACCTCCTTAAGGACGATCGGTGACGACTGTCAAAGTCAAATCAAAGATAAATTTTTGTAATCGATTCTTTAAAGTTTAATGCATTAAACAATAGCTGTGGAGGGTGATTTGTATTGAAGCATGTAGACTTAATCCAGAGAAAGATTAATAGTAACGGATTTGCATAAATATTAACTGACTAACGTCTCTTTTCAATGGGATACATTTTCGTTCAATTTTTTTCAAGTATATTCTGTAATTCTTGGCCGATTTGAATGAGTGATAGCTCATTCTCTACCTTAAAAGATACTCTACGAATTGACCGCCTAGATATTTCATAGTGTTAATTGTTTAATAATTCTCGACTGTTGTTTAACAGAAATTACAATACTTTCATAAACAACAGGCTATAATTACAAAACGATGAACACTATGAAATATCTAGGAGGTCAATTCGTAGAGTATCTTTTAAGAAAAACAATGAGCTATCGTTCATAAAAATCGGCAAAGAATTAAAGATAATACTTGGAAAAAACTGAACGAAAATATATCACACTGAAAAGAAACGTTAATCGGCAATACGTCAGTTCTACAGAACCCATCTCTACACAGACCCATCTGTACACGAGCATCTGTACACCATTTTTTTTTACACGCGTTTAATTGAGCACACCGAAATTGTACACAACACGAACTTGACAAAGCGGATTTTAAAACGGATAACCTTGTCACGACGAAACCTTGCGGAAATTTAGTTCGACACGGAAAAATTGATCACGTCAGTAATCGTTATGACAAAACTTTGCACAGCATACTCTGGACACCATCAATCTGCTCACAGCACTAGTTCGACACAACAAATTTCTTCGTAGCACAAGATCGAAATGGTAAATCTCGACACGGCACCATTTTGTAACGACAAATCTCTACACAACGCGAGTACGGCCCGGTAAAGTTTGCCACGACGAACCTTCGACACGACACAAGTTGTACACGACGATGTTCTACACAGACCCATCTCTACACAGACCCATCTCTACACAGACCAATCTCTACACAGACCCGTCTCTACACAGACCCATCTCGACACCGACGCTAATCTTCCGATTTAAATCGGATAATATATTTACTGACTGGCAATTTTGCGTTGAGCCTATTTTGCCGGCTCAACGCAAAATTGCCAGTCGGTAAATATATTATCCGATTTAAATCGGAAGAGCCTATTTTGCCGGCTCAACGCAAAATTGCCAGTCGGTAAATATATTATCCGATTTAAATCGGAAGATTAGCGTCGGTGTCGAGATGGGTCTGTGTAGAGACGGGTCTGTGTAGAGATGGGTCTGTGTAGAGATGGGTCTGTGTAGAACATCGTCGTGTATAACTTGTGTCGTGTCGAAGGTTCGTCGTGGCAAACTTTACCGGGCCGTACTCGCGTTGTGTAGAGATTTGTCGTTACAAAATGGTGCCGTGTCGAGATTTACCATTTCGATCTTGTGCTACGAAGAAATTTGTTGTGTCGAACTAGTGCTGTGAGCAAATTGATGGTGCCCAGAGTATGCTGTGCAAAGTTTTGTCATAACGATTACTGACGTGATCAATTTTTCCGTGTCGAACTAAATTTCCGCAAGGTTTCGTCGTGACAAGGTTATCCGTTTTAAATTCCGCTTTGTCAAGTTCGTGTTGTGTACAATTTCGGTGTGCTCAATTAAACGCGTGTAAAAAAAAATGGTGTACAGATGCTCGTGTAGAGATGGGTTCTGTAGAACTGACGTATTGCCCGTTAATCAGTTAATCTTTATGCAAATCCGTGACTATTAATCTTTCTCTGGATTAAGTCTACATGCTTCAATACAAATCACCCACCACTGTTATTATTTAATGCATTAAACTTTAAAGAATCGATCGCGAAAATTTATCTCTGATTTGACTTTGGGAGTGGCCACCGATCCTCCTTAAGCTTACTCTCGTTGATACCAATTAACCTCGATTTTTAAAATTAAAGACGGTATATCGAATTCCTGAATCGCTTATGAAACATCGCGCTGTCGAAGACGGAGCGATGAAGGCAAACACGAGCGATATGCCGTTATCGGTTTACGGGACGGTCGAGCCCCCGGATACGTCACGAGTCAACAAGCGGCAACACCACGTAGCGTGAATAACGTCACGCATTGGTTCGCTCACGCGCAGCCTTGGAATCACACGTTTTATTATGTTTTGCATATATTCCAAAAGACTCGTTTTAGTGCCATACACCTAATAATATATATATCTATTAATTCAAACACCCCTTCACTTTAACGAGTCGGAGAAATATGTCTTTAGAATTTAATAGAATTAATTCCGAAAGAGCGACTGATTGTTATTATTATTTCATAAGCACCTGAGGCTATTTCGATCGAGAGAGCGACACGTGCGAAATCTGATGGCTAAGCAAAACGGCGGGAGTTTATTGGCGCTTCTGGAAAATCCCCACAACTCTTCCATTTAGCGAGAGGCACATTGCATAATTCGTTTTACTTCTGAATAAGTCTTGACTCTTTAAGCCTCTCAAATATTTCGAGTTTCGAAGCGTCCAGTTGATTAACATCGTATATGGTATAATCAAAGTATTATGGTGCTAAACGAGCAAGTAAGTGGGGAGCTGGAGAGCCAATGACTTTTGAGATAATTCAGTATGAGGATAGCTTGACTCTAACGTTTTATCACTCAAGTAATATCCAGTAGCTGGTAAATTCGTGGTTATTATTGAAACTGAGAATTTTTTTCGAGACTCTGCATTTGTAGAAATGTGAGAGAATTTACTTTATCGATTACGGTTATCGATAAGTTACCGACTTATGGTAAATTACCGGTAAATGCGTAAACGTGCCCGCGAAAAAAAAAACTTGAAGAAGATGAAACCAGAGAGCTGCACTAAATAGTTTTAGAAATGGGTGTAGGCTTCTCGTAAAACGTACTTAACACGTTAATTATGAAATCGTTGCTGTCTCTATTTTTCTCGAGAAGCTAGCAGAAGCTAGAATTGACGGAAGGCTACGAGTCAACATAACTATTTTTGGATAATTGTTCTTGAAGAAGATTTAGTTTAACTGAAAAGCTGGAGCTTATGATTTTTAGGATTAATCGACCCAAATGCTACTAATGAACGAAATATTAGCATCTACACGTAGGATGTATACATTTTGCAATGCCTAAAATATGAGCATAGCGGTGAATTCGTAGATAAGGATATATGAAGCATTCCATGTGGAGCGGACCATCCTGATTTTCAATGTTCGTAGAGTGGGTTGATAATTTTTTTCCAAAGTATTTAGAGTTCCCCGAGCACATACGAATTATTTCAGATTTTTGATCCCCACAGTTTTTCCACAGTAAAATACGCTTTTTTTGTTTTATTATTTTTCCCTTCGCTGTCGATTTAAAACTATCTATGACACAACAAAATTGTTCCGGGATAAAATGTAGGCTTTCGCCTATACTTTTTGATGAAAATATTTCCAAATGAACCTAGATAAATTTTCAGGCATTTTTTGGCAAAATAATGCCATATCATTTTTTTCGTTGAGAGGGACCATTTTTTACTCAAAATTTCACAGAATTTTTGTTATAATGTTAAAAAACGACGAAAAAATCAACACGATAGCAAATTGATATCTTCACAATGTACGGCTCGGTTATTTGCTGAGTCATACACAATTCACATGTTCACGTTATGAAGGTTGATCATCGCACAAATTGTGGTGTAGTTAGTGGACATAATAACAAAAATTATGACAAATTTTGAGTAAAATCAAAATGGTCCTTCCTAACGAAAAACATGGTCTGACTTTGTATTGCCAAAAAGTGATTGAAAATGTATCTAGGATAATTTGGAAACATTTTTATCAAAAAGTATACGTGAAATCCTACATTTTATGCCTGACCAATTTTGTTGTGTCATGGATAGTTTTAAATAAATCCGTAGCGAAATGAAAAAAAAATACTCTATTTTAATTTTAATTTTTTTGTTTTCATTTCGCTGCGGATTTATTTAAAAGTATCCATGACACAACAAAATGACTAAAAGTATAGGTTAGATTGACCCGGTCATTCACTGGTGTTTTTAGCTTTTTGCCTTTTAGAATTTGTTTTTCGATACTTTCCGATAAAAATATGATATTTTTTTGATCACATAATTCGACATTCTGGTCAAACGTTATAATTTTTGCAGACTGTGTGGATATATTACATTTTATATAAACTCATGATAAACAAATCGATTGACCCGGTCATTCACTGGTGTTTTTGGCTTTTTCCTTTTAAAATTAGTTTTTCGATATTTTCCGATAAAAATATGATATTTTTTTGATCACATCATTCGCCATTCTAGTCAAACGTTATATTTTTTGCAGACTGTGTGGATATATTTTATATAAACCCATGATAAACAAATCGTTCTGCTTAACGCGTCATTTACTGGTGACTCTACCCTACTGCAGAAAATAATGCTGTTATCTCTCTCTCTCTCACACCTGTTAACACTCTATATATATATTCCCTTGCGTTAATGACATCAGACGCTGACGATTATTATTACACCCGCCTATATTATATGCACAATATTCATTCGCATTTCCGTTCACGTGATGATCGATGTAAAGCTTAGAGACGAGGGAGAGGTTTGCGTGTCATCGCATCGGAGCTGTTTCGTATATTTTTCTATTGTTCTTGTATCTTTCTCTTTATATATCCAGCCCGTTGTTATCTACGAGACATTCTTAATCAACTGGGCCACTGTTTTTGGTCGATTTCTTGAATGATCTATATTCAATTTGATAGTACACTCAGAGAAATCGTAGTAGTACAGTCAACTATAAAATGACAACTATTAATTTTTAGTCTATGCAACTAATTTCATAGTTACAGTAACTATGAAAATAGTTGTGTGGTAACTATTTGGTAGTTATAGTAACTATTTGATAGTTGTGGCAACTATTAAAAATTTTCTCGGACGAACTAAAAATAAATAGTTGTTATTTTATAGTTGCTAATACCATAATTTTCTCTCAGTGTATACACTGAGAAAAAATTAATGTTTTCGATCTGTGATAAATATATAATAACAGATAAATAAAAATCTTATAAGCCAGTACAATTGTATTATAGTACCAAAACGGAAAACAGAAGCAGGACGACGATGTTTCGACTACATGTCCTTCAAAATTTCCAACGTACTGCCAGCGAAAATAACAAATGAACTTAGACACTGTGATAAACATAAAATATCGAAGGAAAAAACAAACTGCGCTAATCACAACATGGATAAAACTACTACCATCGGAAATAAAAAATGAACTAGACACTATGATAAACACAAAATATTGAAGGAAAATACAAACTGTGCTAATAACAACATGGATAAAAAGTCACTCAGAAAACGTACTGAAAGAGCTTAAGCTATTCATATAAAATCAAATGACATTTTTCTTCTTAGAAAAATCTTCTTATTTTCTATATAATGAAAATCTAAGAAAACTGCTATCCTCTTGTATTTTTTTTTTCCAGTTGTCATAAAATTCTTCTATTTTTACATTTTATATCTTTATATTTTGATCTTTTGTTTGATCGAGGAGTTCCTTATTATACCTGTACCTTGTACAGTTACCCACGGGCAGTACGTTGCCTTATGTAAATATATGTACAGTGTCAATGATGGTCTTTTGTTTAAATAAATATCATAACTTTCATTTTATAAAAACTCAAAAGCTGGTCAATTTTGGAATAACATTCAAGAGATCGAGAGACAAAAAAAGTAGCCCTGTCGTACAGGTATGCTGGGAAGTTTACGGGGATAAATGAAGGTGATAGCGTCATCGTGATATCTTTTTATTCTAGATAGTGAAAATCTATGCAAACTGCTATCCTCTTGTATTTTTTGTTTTTCCAGTTGTCATAAAATTCTTCTATTTTTACATTTTATATCTTTATATTTTGATCTTTTGTTTGAGCGACGAGTTCCTTATACCTGTACCTTATACAGTTATCCACAGGCAGTACGTTGCCTTATGTAAATATGAGGTTTAAGATTTCTGCATATTCATAATAAAATTTTGGCAAGCTATATATTTCGAATTACGATATCAAGAAAAAAACTAAAAAGTAGAAAATGTTCGTTTTCGTATTCTCTGGTGGACGATTTTTTAATTTTTTTGTTAAGTCCAAAATTAAGGGAGTTGTTCTTGATTTAGTACTTTGGCAAGCTGTATGTTTCGAACTATGATATCGAGAAAAAAACGAAAAAGTAGAAAATGTTCGTTTTCGTATTCTCTGGTGGACGATTTAAAAATTTTTTTTTAAGTCCAAAATTAAGGGAGTTCTTGATTTAGTACTTTGGCAAGCTATATCTTTCGAACTATGATATCAAGAAAAAAACTAAAAAGTAGAAAATGTTCGTTTTCGTATTCTCTGATGGACGATTTTTTCATTTTTTTTAAACATAAAATTAAGGGAGTTGTTCTTGATTTAGTACTTTGGCAAGCCATATCTTTCGAGCTATGATATCGAGAAAAAAACTGAAACGTAGTAAATGTTTGTCTTCGTATTCTCTGATGAGCGATTTAAAAAAAAAATGTTTAAGTCCAAAATTAAGGGAGTTGTTCTTGACTTAGTTATACTTTGGCAAGCTATATCTTTCGAACTATGATATCGAGAAAAAAACTAAAAAGTAGAAAATGTTCGTTTTCGTATTCTCTAGTGGACGATTTTTTCATTCGAAGTAGTTTACTTCGTGTATAAAAAACTCCCTTAATTTTGGACTTAATTTTTTTTAAATCGTCCATCAGAGAATCCGACAACAAACATATTCTTTTCAGTTTCTTCCGCGGAGCTTTAACTTAAAAGTTATAGCTTGCTAAAATATAAAAACCACAACACCCTTAATTTTGGACAAAAAAAAATTTAATCGTCTGTTAGAGAATACGACAACGAACATTTACTACTATTCAGTTTTTTCCGCGGAGCTTTTAAGAGTTGCAGCTTGCCAAAATACTAAATCAAAAACAACTTCCTTAATTCTGGACTTAAAACGAAATAAAAAAATTGTCCATCAGAGAATACAAAAACGAACATTTTCTACTTTTTAGTTTTTTTCTCGATATTATAGTTCGAAAGATATAGCTTGCTAAAGTACTAAATCAAGAACAACTCCCTTAATTTTGGATTTAAAAAAAAATAAAAAAATCGAGGGGCTGAAGGACTTAGGTCGATGGCCCATTGGCAATACAAAATACGTAAAGCTCAGCGCAGTAAACTTGTATAATAATGTGTACACAATAATGTATTGTCAATAAATGTACTTTTACTACTACTACTAAAAAAATCGTTCACCAGAGAATACGAAAACGAACATTTTCTACTTTTTAGTTTTTTTCTTGATATCGTAATTCAGATATAGCTTGCCAAAGTTTTATTTTGAATATGCTGAAATCTTAAACCTCATTATGTAAATGGGGCATTCCATACCGATTCGACCTGGGTCGGACCCTCGACCTCTCGGATCTGGTCGAACATTTTTTATATGATTGGACGAACTCCAAAAAGTACTGGAAAATTTTTTCAGATTTTTTTTTTTCTTTTACGATTTTTTAAAGGTAACATATCGTTAGCCCAAATTTAAAAATCTGAAGAAATTCTCAAAAATTCTGCATGAAATAACAAAATTTTTGAGCCTAAAGTCAAAGGGGACCGGGTTTTGCTTCTATTTTTTTTCTATAAAAACTATTTAAAAAATTAGAAACGAAAGAGGAAAAGTTATCAAATTTTTCTAAACTGCGAGTTGCACAAAATTACGAAAAAAACATTCCTCGTGGAGTACAGGGTTGAGTCAGATAACAAAATTAGATTTGTTGTGCGGTAGAATCTAATTTGATTTTATTGTTTGTTCATCTCAGCCGCACTCGGTGATCTTGAATTTTTTTTGTATTCGAAGGTGCGATCGCTTTTTAAATTATCATCATTGACATCTGATATTATCAATGGAATCCTTTGATTAGCGCGGCTTGTCAATTCTGATTCATGAGTATTTTTTTGGAAATAGGAAAAACTATTCGATAAGAATGTTACATAATTCTAGAAATTGCTGTATTACAAATAATAAAAAAACATGAAAATTGAAATTTTCACAGCACTTCCTCGTTTTTTTTCCATAAACATTCTTTCGCAAGAAATTATATCGTTATTATTTGGCTTCCTCAGAGAGAAACTCTGTTTTGCGATTCCGGCCTGATTTAACAGTGAACATATTTTCTATGAATCGCATTTTTTTTTTACGAAAAGAAAGCACTTGCAGAAGAAAGCAATATTTTAGAAAAATTTGATAACTTTTCCTCTTTCGTTTCTAAATTTTTTAATAGTTTTTTATAGAAAAAAAATAGAAGCATAACCCGGCCCACTTTGGCTTTAGGCTCAAAAATTTCGTTATTTCATGCAGAATTTTTGAGAATTATTTCAGATTTTTAAATTTGGGCTAACGATATGTTACCTTTAAAAAATCGTAAAAAAAAATAAATAAATGAAAAAAATCTGAAAAAATTTTCCAGTACTTTTTGAAGTTGGCCCAATCATATAAAAAATTTTCGACCAAATCCGAGAGGTCGAGGGTCCGAACCAGGTCGAATCGGTATGGAATGCCCCAAATATATCTAGTGTCAACGATGGTCTTTTGTTTACATAAATATCATGACTTTCAGCTTACAAAAACTTAAAAGCTGGTCAATTTTGGAATAACCTTCAAGAGATCGAGAGACAAAAAAAGTAGCCCTGTCGTACAGGTTTGTTTACGGGGATAAATGAGAGGTGATAGCGTCATCGTGTTATCTCGAACCTTTCGAAAAAGACCTTGTCGACGTTGGGATTTGTTTATAATGAATTGTTGTGACTCTTTCGAGACCTCGAACGGACTGGCAAAGGTCTCTCCTGATGGCTGGTCGCTCGTGGCTTGCTTGGAGAAAGAAAAGAGGGGCACTGCGTTGTTGTTGCTGCGACCCTGGCTTATAAAGCGAAGGGATATCACAGAGTGGGGGCTTAGAGCAGCATCGCATCAGCTGTTCGGTGACAGTTCGCCAGCAGTGGCGGTGGGAGTGTGAGTGAGCTTGACTGGCAGAAAAGGCAATATGGCCGTCCACTGAGCGCTGCGTTCTCGCTGTGTACGTCGCAGAGACAAAGAAACAACGCAGTACTCGTGAAAAATCGAGGCCGCGTTAACGCGACGTCGTGAATTCTTGTGTTTTTTGTCGTTTAAGACAAAAGTCAGTCGAATATAACATAGAATGCTGGAGCTCGAAGTGGTGCCTGAGAGGTCCATCGGTTGTGAGCAGTGGGAATTTATTTTAGGCAAGTGACGAAACGACTAATCGCGTACGCCTCTATCGCCACAATCCTCTCTCGTATTACGCACAAATTTCCCAAATTAAAGAATAAATTAGAGCTCATTTCCCGGATATTTCGGCAATTGTCATTTCATTTAATCCTATCGAAACAACCTCACGCACTTTGTTATTGGAGGTACAGTTTACGCCTTCGTACACTCCATTCTTATCCCGATATTTGTAAACATTTCTATTGACAATCGCATGTAAACAATGACAGTGTTTCTGAGCTCGTGTGCAGTTAATCGTATTATGTAATTACGGAATTGGAACGTTTTTCACACGTATTGAGAAACATTGTGTCTCTTTATATTTGTGTTTCACTAACTGCTATATTACTCGATGTTGTTCTATATTTTTTTTTAATACTTCGCGCATTCTCCTTGTATAGTATACTCGTCTGTCTAATACGCTTGATTTATTCGTTAAAACGTCTCGTTTGAACTTGAAACAATAATAGCCGTCGTAGTTTCGTAATTTTCGTGTTTTTCTTTTTTTTTTTTTTACTCTATGAGCTACTTTTTTGTATTATTACAGGAATGCATTTTTCTCAATCTGTATCTATAATACAGTCACAAGTGGGCATTATAAGAGGTGTACAAGTTCTGTACAGTGATACGGTAAGTGTACAGAACAATAAAAGTAAATTTGGTTTGTCATATCGAACATTTCCATTTTTATAATTGTATCTTGAATACATTTTGTTTCAGAATCCTTTAGAAGTAGATCTAGTAATAAATTTACCCCACGATGGGGTTCGGCTTATATTCGATCCTGTTGTTCAGAGGCTCAAGATAATTGAAATATATAATATGAAATTAGTTAAATTGAAATACTGCGGCTTGCCGTTTAACTCGCCAGAAGTATTGCCCTCAATCGAGCAGATCGAACACTCGTTCGGAGCAACTCATCCTGGAGTTTACGACAGTGATAAACAGGTATCTAACGGACGCCGTTTCCTCTTATCTTTGCCATGAAAAAGAGAAAAAAAATTATCTTTTTATAACATGGGGGACGAATATCAGTGAATATATTATGCTTTTATTTTTCAGGTCTTTGTGCTCAACTTCCGAGGCTTGTCCTTTTATTTTCCAATCGACTCCAAGTTCCAGCCTGGCTATGCTCATGGCTTGGGATCTTTACAGTTTCCCAATGGAACATCTCCCTTGGTTGCCAAAACTGCAATTTATGTTGGCAGTATGGCTGCAGGTGCAGTGGGAAGCGAAGAGCACAGTCTTAAGGCTCCACCGCCTCCACTACCTTTGGTAATTTCATTATTTTGTTTCTTCATAAATAAAACTTCATTCTGTGACATTCAAATGTTTTTTTTTTTTTTCAACATTAAAGTTGAGGGATTCAGACCCAAATTACTGATGTTTATTGACAGAAATCTCAATAGTTTGACTTTTGTGTTATTTAAAAAAAATGTATTCCTCTAAAATTGTAATAGTTTTAACATTTTCCTCATAGCGGTTACTTTGTAAAAAAAAATCGTGAAAAATGAGAGTGTATTATTCAAATTTGTAAATTCCACTTGAATTTTTCGGTTTCATACAGACCTGCTACCACAATAATTTATATTTGGAGAAAGCTGAAGTCGTCAGAGACAAGGCACGTACACGGAGTCTCAGATTGCACCTGTTTACGGAGGGTAGCTCGGTGACGAGAGTTCTGCTTGAGCCAAAGAAGCACTGTCTCACCAAAGAGGTAAGGAAAATTCACACTGTAACATTACATTATTTTTTATAGGAGTATCGGACGGTTGAGAATTCTGTAGGTCAACCGTTCGCGTCTTTTATCCAAAAGATGAATCGAGGCCGCGAAAAATGTATTACCGTTTTTGTTACCGACCGAGTAGATCCAAGCTCATCATTTTCTCGACTTTTATACTACAGTTCAACCGTCACAGAGAAGTTTTTTTTTTTTGAAAATTCATCTGTCTCTCTGGAACTTGTAGCAACGTACAAGAGACAGATATCTTAGATCTTAAGGTGATGTGACACATGTTCGAAAACTGCTGGGAAACTGCAATCGGTATAAAAAACTGTAATCAAAACTACTCAGTGGCGCTTAATATTTTAGATGAAAAAAAAATAGGTTTTACTCCGTCGTAGATAGACGAAGTCAAAGCTAATTTGCTCTTGTCTGAAATATTAACCGGCTTTGAGTAGATTTGATTACAGTTTTCGATATCGATTGCAGTTTTCGAACATGCGTCACATTACCTTAAGGGAAAGCTGGAGTCGAGTGTAGAAGTATGTTTTTACCGACCGAAGTTGGTAAAAACAGGCTTTTTTTTGTAGTTTTGATTATTCTTCGTTAATACGCTATAGATATGCTTCAAATTATACACGATTGTAGTATCAACATAAATAAGTGGACGTACATTCGAATATTGGGTGAATACGTACAATGAATGAAAATATTCGTATATTACTAAGCCTGGCAAAATCAAAATGGCCGTCAATGTTTGACAACACCACCTGTTTGGTGTGATATAAATGATTGTGGAATTCACATACGTAAAAACGAAATGTACGTCCATTCTTTAGTGGTCTCTGAATATTCCACGAGCGTCGGAAAGTCAATTACACAAAAGGAATCTACGCAAAACCGAAACTACGATCGCGTAGTCTGTTTGCGATCCCCGCGATCATCCAGGCTTAGTAATATACGAATATTTTCATTTATTGTACGTATTCATCAAATATTTGAATGTACGTCCACTTGTCTATGTTGATACTACAATCGTGTATAATTTGAAGCATATCTGTAGTGTATTAACGAAGAATAATCAAAACTACGAAAAAGCCTGTTTTTAACGACTTCGGTCGGTAAAAACATGATTCTACACTCGACTCCAGCTTTCCCTTAAGGATGTAGGAACGCGATGGGGTGTTCAACTTCCTGAAAAGTGAGATTTCAGAGAGAAATTCGAACACTTCTTGATGGAATAAAAATCTGAAAAAATCAAGCATACACAAGGTGCGGAAAAGATTAATTTTGCATATTAATAATTACAAAATGTTATTAACAAATAAGTGAAAAAAAATTGTTCAACAAATTATCCGTCAACCTAACTTTTTTTTCGGATGATAATGATTCGTTAAATTTTCTGAATGCGTATGAATGTTTTCAGAATTTTGTCTACTGTTTGAAAATTGCGGTTTTTTTTTCTTGTATGAGCTGTATTTGCGAATCTATTTGATCAATCGTTTCGAAACTTCTTGGGTGAAATGGGTGGTTTTGTGACAAGCACGTATGAAAAATTCGCGACTTAAGATGCATTAAAAAAAATGAATTTCAAAAAAACGAAATTTCGATGATTAGAAGAAATTCTGAAAAAATTCATACGTATTCGGAACAATTAACGAATCATTTTCATTCGAAAAAAAAGTTAGGTTGATGGATAATTTGTTGAACAATTTTTTTTTCACCTATTTGTTAATAACATTTTGCAATTATTAATATGCAAAATTAATCTATTCCGCACTTTTTGTATGCTTGATTTTTTTTCAGATTTTTATTCCATCGAGAAGTGTTCGAATTTCTCTCCGAATTCTCACTTTTCAGGAAGTTGAGCACCCCATCGTGCTTCTACATCCTTAAGTAAATTTTTCGATATCACCAGATCTAAAAAAAACGGACAACTGGAACAAATTATTTTTCAATTGCGTATATCAAAGCTATAATTGAAGCGCAATGAAAAATTGACATGACACTATTATTTCTGGTAGCTGAAAAGTCTAATGTACTTATTTTCATCTGCGAAACTTTATTCGTGATAGCTGAAAAGTTGAATGTACTTATCTTCATCTGCGAAACTTTATTTCTGATAGCTAAAAAGTCTAATGTACTTATCTTCATCTGCGAAACTTTATTCGTGATAGCTGAAAAGTCGAATGTACTTATCTTCATCTGCGACACTTTATAACCGTTCGCGTCTTTTATCCAAAAGATGAATCGAGGCCGCGAAAAATGTTTTACAGTTTTTGTTACCGACCGAGTATATCCAAGCTCATCATTTCCTCAACTTTTATACCACAGTTCAACCATCACAGAGAAGTTTTTTTTTTTTTAATTCATCTATCTCTCTGGCACTTGTAGCAATGTACAAGAAACAGATATCTGAGACCTTAAGTAAATTTTTCGACATCACCAGATCTAAAAAAAAACGGACAATTGGAATAAATTATTTTTCAATTGCGTATATCAAGGATATAATCGAAGCGCAATGAAAAATTGACATGACTCCATTATTTCTGATAGCTGAAAAGTCTAATGTACTTATCTTCATCTGCAAAACTTTATTTGTGATAGCTGAAAAGTCTAATGTACTTATCTTCATCTGCAAAACTTTATTCGTGATAGCTGAAAAGTCTAATGTACTTATCTTCATCTGCGAAACTTTATTTGTGATAGCTGAAAAGTCTAATGTACTTAACTTCATCTGTGAAACTTTGTGATAGCTGAAAAGTTGAATGTACTTATCTTCATCTGTGAAACGCCGACGTCGCGTTCAATTGTTACATTTTTGTATTTCAAGGTGTGGTTTGGCGACACGTGCGAGGACGTATTGAGCGCCTTGGGTGCACCGTCGAGGGTTTTCTTCAAGGCAGAGGATAAAATGCGAATTCACAGTCCTCATGCCCACAAGCGGGACAAGACAAAACGCTCCGACTTCTTCTACAACTACTTTACCCTGGGTTTGGTAAGTATTTATTATACTATTATTATGCGAATAATCAATATTAAATTATTTGTGAAATGAGAAAGAAAATAACGTAATTAAATATTCATGACGATAATGTATTATTTGTATCGAAATTGTCAGTCAGACAATCGCAATAAAATCTCGTGCTTTTTGCAGGATGTTCTATTCGACGCCAAAACCCAGTGTGTCAAGAAGTTCGTGCTTCACACCAATTATCCAGGACATTACAATTTCAATATGTACCACCGTTGTGAATTCACGCTAACTCTACCTCCCGAGACTAGCTCGGCAGATTCAGGGAAACTCATCGACGTTAGTCCTTCTCCCATCACGGTAAGTTCATAATAAGTTAATTAAATGCACAGATGGAAAATATTCGAATAAAATCGTATTCAAAGTTCTCTTCAGTTTCAATAACCATCAATAATTCTTAACAAAAAGCAACAATAACCCTAGTGGGTTCTGTCACTGCTAAAAAATCGCAAAAACCACCTCAGTGTTTTCTGCACTTTTCCGGACAGCAATTCACCGCAAAACCACTGAGCGTTTTTTTTATCTAGCGTTGGTAGTTTTGCTGCTTCGATCATCGCAAAAACACCGATGTCAATTTCGAAAAATTTCGAAATTTCGTAATATTTTGTAATTTGTATAAATAATGGTAGAAATCACGGACCGAATCACGGCCTAAATCACGGCAGATTTTACGTTGCCATGACGCCAGTTAAATGATGTTGCCGTCAATATTTAATTTTTGGTCGTATAAAAAGTGTAACATTTGAAACTCTGAAGAGAAGACAACATCGTCTTTTTTCGTTCTACATTTCTGAATGGCTAGGCCATCTATGTCAAATAGTTAGGACATTTCCAAAACGTGGTCTTTCAGTTATATGAGAGTACAGCAACTTGCGATAGCTACGTGTTTATATGCACGAAAAGATGAACAATCGCTTGCGAGAAACGTTTCAAGTCGTTGGCCATCTAGCAGAGCTAAGCCGGTCATTGCGCATTTAACGAAGTTAATCCGCTAGATGGCGAAGCGAGCCGAAATGTTTCTCGCAAGTGAATCTTCGCCGTTCTGTGTATAAGTACGAACGATCGTAAGTTATCGACTGCCCATGTACTGACGTGAGTCATTTTTACTGTTGTTTATCAGTGGCAAGACGGATTCTGCGAATTATCATGGCACTGAAAATTGCGTCGAGCCGTTATTTATAAAAATTGCAAAACATTATGAAATTTCAAGATTTTTCGAAATTTACATCGGTGTTTTTGCAGTGATCGAAACAGAAAATCCACCGACGCTTAAAAAGAAAAACGCAGTGAATTGTTGTACGGAAAAGTGGAGAAAACACTGAGGTGGTTTTTCCGGTAATTACAACCTGAAACCACGGTGGTCGAACTAGGGAAGGTCTTTATTAACGTCGAGTCGCTACCGCGATTCTTGATGTGTATATATCCTTTATTTTCTCACCTTGTGAAGTAAAAATTGGTACAATAATGTCCTACACCAACTCAAATACCCTTGCATACAAAATTGATGCATCCGATAATCAATATTTTCAATCGATGATTTCTATGCGAATTATCTAGTAACACTGATTTTTTTAAATTTACGGTGATTACAGATCACTGCCTACACGAAATGGGACAAAGTGAGCGAACAGTTGAAAGCTAGCGCTCGCCCAGTCGTGTTAAATCGCGCCTCTTCGACAAATACGACAAATCCCTTCGGATGTACGTTTTGCTACGGCATTCGTGATGCCATAGTCGAAGTTATGGCTAATCAGCATATCGCCAGTGTGACTCTCTACACGGCAGCGTGACCTCGGTAAGCCGCTGCTGCATTTGCTATGTTACATGTAGTGCTGCTCTCTTCTTTATTCGCGGGATAATGAAGAAACGAAAAACAAAAAAAGAAAAAAAAGAAAAAAACGTTTTCATTACCGATGAAAACCAACCCCATAACAAAAACTGTGTGTACGGAACAGGGGCTCACTCGGGGTGAGACTATATCCTCGAGATTAAGAGGCATTATGAGTGAAGCGGTGAGTTACGGTGAAAGGTTCTCCCGCACTTCGGGCATATGCTATTTTCGTAGGGAAAAATACGGGATTTAGAAGCAACTTTCAGTGATGCGTGACGCAATGATATGCACAAGTGCCCTGTTAAAGCAAAGCCAAAAAAAAAAAAAACACAAAATATTAAAAATAAAATGTTGGATATTTCGACGACACGCAACGTTCTCTCACGTATTAACCGGCGTCATGGAAAATGAATGGTTATTCGTGACGCAAGAATGAATGCATAACCAGCGATGTGTACCCGTATATTTAACGTTAACCCGGGCCCTTACAAAAAGCGAAAAACAAAAAAATTATAAAATTTAAAAGTAATAAAAAACTTTGATAGATAGTAATGGACAATGATCATGATAACTCTTAGGGGTAATAATTGTTAAGTATAAACATCACTCGTAGATAGAATTCATACGTCATTTCAGTAACCCCCCGATAAATTCATATATGTATATGTGTATATATATGGGGCATTCCATACCGATTCGACCTGGGTCGGACCCTGGACCTCTCGGATTTGGTCGAAAATTTTTTATATGATTCGACCAACTCCAAAAAGTACTGGAAAATTTTTTCAGATTTTTTTCATTTATTTATTTATTTTTACGATTTTTTAAAGGTAACATATCGTTAGCCCAAATTTAAATCTGAAAAAATTCTCAAAAATTCTGCATGAAATAACAAAATTTTTGAGCCTAAAGCTAAAGTGGGCCGGGTTTTGCTTCTATTTTTTTTCTATAAAAAACTATTTAAAAACTTAGAAACGAAAGAGGAAAAGTTATCAAATTTTTCTAAAATATTGCTTTCTTCTGCAAGTGCTTTCTTTTCGTAAAAAAAATGCGATTCATAGAAAATATGTTCACTGTTAAATCAGGCCGGAATCACAAAACAGAGTTTCTCTCTGAGGAAGCCAAATAATAACGATATAATTTTTTGCGGAAGAATGTTTATGGAAAAAAAAGAGGAAGTGCTGTGAAAATTTCAATTTTCATGTTTTTTTATTATTTGTAATACAGCAATTTCTAGAATTATATAACATTCTTATCGAATAGTTTTTCCTATTTCCAAAAAAATACTCATGAATCAGAATTGACAAGCCGCGCTAATCAAAGGATTCCATTGATAATATCAGATGTCAATGATGATAATTTAAAAAGCGATCGCACCTTCGAATACAAAAAAAATTCAAGATCACCGAGTGCAGCTGAGATGAACAAACAATAAAATCAAATTAGATTCTACCGCACAACAAATCTAATTTTGTTATCTGACTCAACCCCGTACTCCACGAGGAATGTTTTTTTTCGTAATTTTGTGCAACTTTAGAAAAATTTGATAACTTTTCCTCTTTTGTTTCTAATTTTTTAAATAGTTTTTTATAGAAAAAGAATAGAAGTAAAACCCGGCCCACTTTGGCTTTAGGCTCAAAAATTTTGTTATTTCATGCAGAATTTTTGAGAATTTTTTCAGATTTTAAAATTTGGGCTAACGATATGTTACCTTTAAAAAATCGTAAAAAAAAATAAATAAATGAAAAAAATGTGAAAAAATTTTCCAATTCTTTTTGGAGTTGGTCCAATCATATAAAAAATTTTCGACCAAATCCGGGAGGTCGAGGGTCTGACCCAGGTCGAATCGGTATGGAATGCCCCATATACATTAGGGTGGTCCATTTTTGCACGATATTTTTTTTACGCGGCACCTCTCAAAACTGTTCTCTATTACGAAAAATAATTCCTCGTAAATCATCGATGTGATAAAAAAATATGTAGAGGTCGCGACGGAATTTAAAAGTTTTCTTGTTTTAAACATTTTTTTCAGTGGAAATTCTCATGTATATCTTTAGATTTTTTGCATTACATGAGTGTAGAGATACTGGATATCACTCCGACAGTTCGTTATTATTTTATGGTAGCTTTACAGTACGAAATAATTGCAGCTGCGAAAAATGTGCGCTGTGAAAGAGAAAATTAGAGGATGATCGGATATTTTCAAAAAAATTCAAAATGTGATAAAATTTTTATCGCTAAGCCGATTAACGCCGAATTAAATCCCAAATACTGTCTGATAATAGTTTACTTGTGTACCAAATTTCAGCTAGATATCTGCAAAATTGTGGAAGTCGGAACGAAAACAAACTTAAAAAAAAATTACAAAGTTCGTTACCGGCGTGATCTGACATATTTATCACAGAATAACTGGGCTATATCAATATTAAAAAATTCTCGTAAAAACAGTGAATTATAATGATAGACATTTAGACACAGGATTAACAAATTACATTCTGGAGATGCCGGAAACAATTAAGTATATTATGAGACACTATTACAATAATTGTCCGAAACCTTCAAATGTTTACGATTATCATTCGCTCTTTTTACGAGATTTTTGTAGTTCTTATATAATAGGTTTTTTGGGATAAATACATCATGTTATACAGATAGAGATTGATTGAGATAATTTTATAATTTGACAATTATAATTTTATAATTTTTTTTTACAGGTTGAATATTATCAGACAAAGGTTGGGATTTAATTTGGCATTAATTCTCTTAGGGATTGAAATTTTATGGCATTTTGAATTGTTTAAAAATATTTGCTCACCCTCTATTTTTCACTTTCACAGCACATATTTTTCGCAGTTGCAATTATTTCGTACTCCAAAACTACCATAAAACAATAGCGGACTGTCGCAGTGATATCCAGAATCTCTACACTCATGTAATGCAAAAAACACATACATGAGAATTTTCACTGAAAAAAATTATTAAAATAAGAAAATTTTAAAATTCCGTCTCGACCTCTACATATTTTTTTATCGCATCTATGATTTATAAGGATTTTTTTTTTATAATAGTGAACAGTTTTGAGGGGTGTCCCGCAAAAGAAAATATTGTGCCAAAATGGACCACTCTAATATACATGCATATATGTATATGTATATTTATTTTTTATTGAGTGTCGCTCGAGTTATTTTTCGAGCGTCGAGCGGTCTCCAACTCGAAATTTTATTCGACGACCTCGCTAAACTCTGCAAATCTTGTGTCCCATTTCTCACTGATTATTATGTTTTATATAGCTTTTGTCGTATGTACATATCCGGAGTATACATATTGATATACCGTTTGCGTTCCTTTACAAAGTGAAAAGTGAAAAAAAACAAAAATGACAAAAGAAAACGAAAAAAAAACTTAATAATGTACATATTTCTTCTCGATATCATGTCTCATCGTCGACTAGACTACCGCTACTAACTCCCTTACTCTCCGATAATACGAATACTTACAAGTGTTTAATGGTAGAAGGCGTAGGCGTAGGCGTAAATGGGAGTAACGGTGTAACGATTGTTTTTACAACCGACAAAAAGACCAAGACCAAGACTATCGTACTATCTCGCATCGTCGGCGATGCAAAAAAGAGAAAACAAATAATATTTTTATTCTTCGCGACTGCTAAATTCTCTAGACAGTGAAATCAACCGTACTTTTATTTTAAATCCCCGAGAAACGCGTGTGTGTGGCTTTGATTTCACATAGAAATCCAAAAATCTTTCCTACTTGCTCGACATATTTATTTCACTTGCTATTGTTTCGAAAGCAAACAAAGATATAAGGAACTTTCAAGGAGAAGCACCGTCAATAACAACTCCCCGAGAGTTGACTCAAGATATAATCTAGAACTACGAAGTTGATCTTGTAATTGCGAATAAGAATGTAGCTCTCGGAATGTAAGTCGAGCGGACGAGTCTTTGCCCGGGCAAGACGTCTACAAGTAGGTACTTATGCATACTTTTCTATGAACCGACGAAAAAATTAAGCCAATGATAAACCACTAAATTGTAAAAAAAACAACAAAAAAACAAAAAAAAAACAAAAAATATTATTAACAAAAACAAAAAAACTGCGCGTAGCTGTACAAACGAGTATGACTATTAATATACGTTTGGTAGAGCAAATACTACTTCCATAGGTGCACATTTATACAATGTAACGAAGTTTTTATTTGCATCGGTGGCTGCTGCTGCTGCTGATGAATGAGTATGAAAAAAATGTCTGAAATATACGGATATCCGACGAAAATTATCGATTTTTGAAGGTACTTCAATACTACGACTGCTGTATGTACATATATAATATATAAGAAATCGATGGCTCATGAATATTCGATATAATTGAGTTCCGTCGTTTTCGGAATAAGCATCATTCACGTAAATTGCACAAATATCAAAACGAACGTCTCCGAATGTGGGCAAACCTGTGAACGTGTAAATATTCTTTCATAAATCGTCCCCTGTTCGATCTTTAAGTTATCCGCGGCTTTTCATTTGGTTTTCATTAGATACATTAACGAATATTTAGAAAAATTCGTACGGTTTTCCGCCGTCTTTATTACGGCTCTGCATTCAGCGCGTTCATTTTTATAGTGATGAGGGTAACTCAAAAATGGTCCTCGATTTGAGTAGTTCGTCTAACAACCGTAACTTTCGCTGCGATCGTTGGATGTTGATCTGCGCACATAATTTTTGGAAAAT
Organism: Ephialtes manifestator; assembly: GCA_963970395.1. Classification (NCBI taxonomy): domain Eukaryota; kingdom Metazoa; phylum Arthropoda; class Insecta; order Hymenoptera; family Ichneumonidae; genus Ephialtes; species Ephialtes manifestator. The sequence continues at coordinate 19,944,053 of OZ019978.1, read as the reverse complement.
GGATGTAGTTTTGTTTATTAATATTTAATTATTTACTAACATTCTATTCCCTTATTTTAGAAGGTCCTTGTATAAAATTTAACGAAACATGCATGAAAATTGCAAATAAGGTTTATCAAAAAGAAAATACGTAACATTATTAATTCTAACATGTTAAATGCACGTTATTTCACGCGATGAAAACATCCAGTGACAGCAGCGCTTCTGGCGGACGATACGGGAGCTACTAAATCTATGGATGCTAAGCGATTCATCCCCCAGCCACTGCAGTTTTGCGATATGTAAAGGAAACGTACCGAATGATGATAGGTACCTAAATACAGTGTTGTAAACCCCCATTACTTTCATAAATAAAGTTTGAAGTATAGTTTGTTTTGCAGTAATGATAATAATATTCAACAGCAGTTATGAAATTATATGTGAACTTTTGAATAGCTGCAAAGTAAACCTCATTTTCAGTCATATATTGGGAGAAATTGCGGAAAAAATTGAAGAGCACTCCATTACGTTCCCAATGCATTAACCGATTTTGTCCATTTTTTTTTCAAATGAATTACCATACAATTTTACTGAAAATGAATATCTTTAACTGCTATTCAAAAGTTTACAAATAATATTACAATCGCTACTTGTTGTTATTATGAAAACGTTATCGCAAAACCTATTGTATCATCGGTGAGGATGGATAATCGGCTATTGGCGGCCAAATTGGATGATGTTATTCCATTATGTTAAAGTATTTTTATTATACGTTTTGACCCTTGGTGTGGGTCCTTTTTCAATATATAGATATTACTGTTTATATTTTTACCTATAACTAAGTGAATCTCTGGTCTCCGGTTTATCTGGCTTATGTGTACCTTGCGTCTGTTATGGCTGTTTATTTGTGTTTGAGGTTACCTTATTTTGTTGTCAATTAATCCTCTTATAAGTCACTAGATTTTGACTGTTTATTAAGCCAGAGAAACCGGAGACCAGCCAAGGTAAAATAAGATTAGTTGCTATAACCAAGAAATGAGTTGACACAACCAATCGATTATTCTATTTCCCTAGCAACTCAAATGGTAATACCAACGATTCGAATGATAATACCGACGATTCGTATGGTAGTCCCAACTATTCGAGTGGTAGTCCCAACCATTGGATTAGTTAACCTAACTAATCCAATCGAGAACTAATCGTGAATAGTTGAGGTTACTATTTGATATGGTTGAAGCAACTAATGTCAGGACACTTTGAATTGTCCAAAACGTCCAGAAAAGTGATCTAGAAAAAATGTCCGTATGTATGTATGTGTGTGTATGTGTGTATGTATACAACTCCGAAAATTCGAACGCCGATAACTCAAGAACGGTTTTGTATATCGCGCTCAAATTTGGCACACTAGTGTAGCAGCAGACCCTCTTCAACTGTAGCAATTTTCGACAAAATCTATGCGAAAGTTTCGATTTTATGCCGTTTTGAATTTTTTGAAAAATGGACGTGGTGGCTCTAACTTTCGTAAAATTTAGTCCATTTTGCTAAATAGTTGGTTACAAGAGTAGGTGCACTGTTTGGTATTGAATTTGGCTCGAATCGGTAAAGTGGTTCAAATTTTATGGAATTTTGAATTTTTAAAAAAATTGACATTATCGCTCTATTGTAACTTTTGCAAAACTTGAAATAGCGAGCTCAAATTTTGTATATAAATGAAACAATATTCAGCCACTATATATGTATAATTTAGTGACAAACGGGATGAAATTTGTGATTTTATGGAATGTTGAATTATTTTTAATAATATACGTTATCACATTTACTTTCGAAAACGCTCTAATAATAACGGAATAACGAAATAGAAAAAGCGAATTCCCAACATGTTTATTTATCTAATTTAAAAAAGGGTGCAAAGTAGAACCTTGCACATGGCTTCCTCATTATTTTTCGCTTTTTACAAAGCTTCCTCTATGAGGAAGCCAAAATTGAATAACATACTTTTTTGCTTCCTCAGAGAGGAAGCTTTGTAAAAAGCGAAAAATAATGAGGAAGCAATGTGCAAGGTTTTTTAGACATTGTGTACAGCAAATCGAAAACGTAGTTGCCACAACCAAACTTTTTTTTCCCGTGGAGATTCACTTAGTTATAAGTAAAAATAAATACAGTGTATGTGTGTGTGTGTGTGTGTGTGTGTATGTGTGTATGTATACAACTCCGAAAATTCGAACGCCAATAACTCAAGAACGGTTTTGTATATCGCGGTCAAATTTGGCACACTAGTGTAGCAGCAGACCCTCTTCAACTGTAGCAATTTTCGACAAAATCTAAGCGAAAATTTCGATTTTATGCCGTTTTGAATTTTTTGAAAAAAGGAGGTGGTCGCTCTAACTTTCGTAAAATTTAGTCTATTTTGCTAAATAATTCGTTACAAGAGTAGGTGCACTCAATGCTGTTTGGTATTCAATTTGGCTCGAATCGGTAAAGTGGTTCAAATTTTATGGAATTTTGAATTTTTGAAAAAATTGACATTATCGCTCTATTGTAACTTTTGCAAAACTTGAAATAGCGAGCTCAAATTTTGTATATAAATGAAACAATATTCAGCCACTATATATGTATAATTTAGTGACAAACGGGATGAAATTTGTGATTTTATGGAATGTTGAATTATTTTTAATAATATACGTTATCACATTTACTTTCGAAAACGCTCTAATAATAACGGAATAACGAAATAGAAAAAGCGAATTCACAACATGTTTATTTATCTAATTTAAAAAAGGGTGCAAAGTAGAACCTTGCACATGGCTTCCTCATTATTTTTCGCTTTTTACAAAGCTTCCTCTATGAGGAAGCCAAAATTGAATAACATACTTTTTTGCTTCCTCAGAGAGGAAGCTTTGTAAAAAGCGAAAAATAATGAGGAAGCAATGTGCAAGGTTTTTTAGACATTGTGTACAGCAACTCGAAAACGTAGTTGCCACAACCAAACTTTTTTTTCCCGTGGAGATTCACTTAGTTATAAGTAAAAATTAATACAGTCATATGTATATATTGAAAAGGACCCACAGCAAGGGTCGAAATGTATAATAAAAATACTTTAACATAATGGAATAACATCATCCAATTTGGCCGCCAATTATCCATCCTCACCGATCACAAAATTCGGCCACAGCATCACTAACACTATTGTACCATCGTCTTTATGCGCTAAAAAAATAGGGATTTACAACTCCAGTTACAAGGTTGCCGAAGCTCCTCTACGCGTCATCTCTCAAACTTAGACTCTACAAAAAAAAATGAATTGGAAGCTCTTCTCAACGTAGATCTCTACGCAAAGGCAATGTATAGTGCAATGAAAGGTTCAATCATGGCGCTGCTCACTCTAAAGTCATCACGCTCGAGTTTTGGAAGCAAAAAGTATAGTAAAAACTCGCCTGAAGCCGAAGCATTGCCGCCCATGATATTATAATTAGGAAGCTAAGTAAACGATTCTTAGCTCATGGCATAATTAGTTAACTTGTTTTACTTGCTCCTCCTTTATTCGAAGGTGCCCCTCTGCAGGTATATACATATATATAAATATAATATATATTATATATATGTATGTTTACGAGTTTAACGAAAGTAATTTAAGACAGAAAGTTTTTAGCACTTTGTAACACCTCAATGCGCGTCAAAGTTTTCCGAGTCGAGCGTCGACGAGTCGGTTATAACATTTTATTAATTACCATAGCCATACATTTTAAGTTACATTTTATATATATTATAGAAAATTATTTAATCTATGCATTATGTAAATTGACGAAAATTGTAAAAAAAAAAAACAAAGACAACAGAAAATGAGGTTAAAGAAACACCGAAAAGATAGAGCGGAATAAGCAGCAGCCGCCGTCGCCAGCTATAGGCGAACATCATGAGTTTTCCTTCGTCTTTCATCTACGATTTAAATTAACGTGAGTGAAACAGTTTTTGGCGCGTCCATCGACGACGACGATTTAATTGATTAATTAATTATTAGTTAATGTTGTCTGACCTCATTACACTTCGCATTGCATACTCCTTTTGTATGTTTACCTGATAAATAAAAGATCTCAAAAGTCATACGTAAAACATTTTGAATTGTGTTGTTTTCGACGAGACAATTGTACCTCGTTGTGTCTGCCATACTCGCTAATTACCTTTATTACGATGCAACGTTTTCCAGCGTTACAAGTTCGAGCTGACGTTCAGAACAGCGGGGAGGTCGACACCCGTAAACTCGACTCGTTCCCATTCGACAATGGAAAAGCCACCGAGGCCAAAAGTTTACGTTCGGTAGTTTGCGACATCCCTTCCCTCTCCCAACCCCGGAGCTCCCCTATCTCATTAATTCTAGAGAGTCCACTGCCGAAAGTACGACTTTTCACTCGTTCTCCTGAACTTGTTCACCCTGTCGACTCGTTACATTTCAGACATAAATCACGATGGAATCATTACAGTTTATAAATTTCAATGTATTATTCATAAAGTTTGGTGACGGAATTTAATAAGTAGTAATAGTTGTAGCTTCTACAAAAATCAAAGAAAAATAAGGATGCAAAGTTGAACTTTGCACGTTGCTTCCTCATTCATTTTCATCTTTCGCAACGACGCCTCTATGAGGAAGTTTCTTTTTTTAATTTTTGGCTTCCTCATAGAGGAAGCTTTGCGAAAGATGAAAATTAATGACGAAGCAATGTGCAAAGTTCAACTTTGCATCCTTATTTTAAATACAAACTAAAGAAGTACGAAAATAAAAATTTTCATAAATTCAAAATTCTGTAAAATCTAAACCGCTTTATGTATTTCGCTTACATTCAATGACAATCGTCATTTTTCATTGCTTTATTCGTAAAAAACTGTTTAAGCTTATTATCTAAAAAATTGGGGCAGCTAGAGAACATTCCGAGAATTTTTGAAAAATTCAATGTCTTATAAAATCTGAACCACTTTACCAATCTTCACCAAATTCGATATCTACTACAAATGGATGTTAATTTTATCTTGCAAAAGAATTGAGCAGGTTTGGTCGAACTTAACTTGAATAAGAACGAAAACAAATTTTTTTCGAAAATTCAAAATTTTATAATATCTAAAACGCTTAATGGATTTCGCTCAAATTCAATACCGATCTTCGTTTTTCATTTCTCTATTTGTTCAGAACTATTTAGCTCATTAGCGGAAAAATAACGGAAGCTAGTGAACATACAGACATTTTTCGAAAAATTAAAAGGCTTATAAAATTTGAATTTCTTTTTAAATTTTTTCGTAAATGTATACATAGAAAGGGGCGTTGCTTCTCTACCAGCGTGCCAAATTTCAGCTTGATTGTTAAAGCCGTTTTCGAGATACAGCCGTTTGAATTTTGCAAGTGTGCCACACACACACATACATGGGGCATTCCATACCGATTCGACCTGGTTCGGACCCTCGACCTCTCGGATTTGGTCGAAAATTTTTTATATGATTGGACCAACTTCAAAAAGTACTGGAAAATTTTTTCAGATTTTTTTCATTTATTTATTTTTTTGTACGATTTTTTAAAGGTAACATATCGTTAGCCCAAATTTAAAAATCTGAAATAATTCTCAAAAATTCTGCATGAAATAACGAAATTTTTGAGCCTAATGCCAAAGTGGGCCGGGTTTTGCTTCTATTTTTTTTCTATAAAAAACTATTAGAAAATTTAGAAACGAAAGAGGAAAAGTTATCAAATTTTTCTAAAATATTGCTTTCTTCTGCAAGTGCTTTCTTTTCGTAAAAAAAAAATGCGATTCATAGAAAATATGTTCACTGTTAAATCAGGCCGGAATCGCAAAACAGAGTTTCTCTCTGAGGAAGCCAAATAATAACGATATAATTTCTTGCGAAAGAATGTTTATGGAAAAAAAAACGAGGAAGTGCTGTGAAAATTTCAATTTTCATGTTTTTTTATTATTTATAATACAGCAATTTCTAGAATTATATAACATTCTTATCGAATAGTTTTTCCTATTTCCAAAAAAATACTCATGAATCAGAATTGACAAGCCGCGCTAATCAAAGGATTCCATTGATAATATCAGATGTCAATGATGATAATTTAAAAAGCGATCGCACCTTCGAATACAAAAAAAATTCAAGATCACCGAGTGCGGCTGAGATGAACAAACAATAAAATCAAATTAGATTCTACCGCACAACAAATCTAATTTTGTTATCTGACTCAACCCTGTACTCCACGAGGAATGTTTTTTTTCGTAATTTTGTGCAACTCGCAGTTTAGAAAAATTTGATAACTTTGCCTCTTTCGTTTCTAATTTTTTAAATAGTTTTTATAGAAAAAAAATAGAAGCAAAACCCGGCCCCCTTTGACTTTAGGCTAAAAAATGTTGTTATTTCATGCAGAATTTTTGAGAATTTTTTCAGATTTTTAAATTTGGGCTAACGATATGTCACCTTTAAAAAATCGTAAAAGAAAAAAAAATCTGAAAAAATTTTCCAGTACTTTTTGGAGTTGGTCCAATCATATAAAAAATGTTCGGCCAAATCCGAGAGGTCGAGGGTCGAATCGGTATGGAATGCCCCATATATACACCCGAACATATTTTCTAAATCACTTTTCTCGACGTTTTGGACCATTCTGAGTATCCTGACATGAAAATCTCGAAAATTTTTTTTTTACGAAAACAAAGTTTCCTCCATGAGAAAACAAAATTGATAAATCAATAAATTTCAAACGTACAAAAAAGTATTTTTATTTTTGACTTGTACAATAAAATGATTCGTGCAGATATATCCTTGGGTCTCCCTATTTCCTGTATAATGTTTTCTTTATAGGGTAGATAAAAATTATAAACATACTTTCTTATAGAAGTTGCTTTGAAGAAGGTGGAAATTTATAAGGAAACGATGTGCACGGTTCTACTTTAAAGCTTTATTATTTTATACCCTGATGACCCCTTTGACGCAACCAGCAGCGGCGGATAATCGAGGTAAGAATATTTAAATTATCTTCCGTTTTTATATTCCATTTCTACGTCCATAAAGCTTCCAAAAAACGATAAGTAAAAAAAAATGTATGAATCAATAAATTTTCAACATTGCAAACAAGGAATTTTTATTCTTGAATTTGTACATCAAAATGACTATACAATGGGAAAAAAATATAGTTGAATGGTCTAATTTTTTGTACAAATGAATTTTTCGTTAGGACAACCAAAAATTTACTTTCTTCTATCTAATCTTTAGATTCAGTTGTCTAAAATTCATTTGCCGTAACCAAAATATTATGCCAACAAATAATTCATTTGAACGAGTGTGTACAAAAAATTAGTCCGTTTCAACTATATTTTTTTCTCTCAGTGTAGTGCAGAAATATGAAATTTCTTTGAAGTAGATAACATTGATAAACGAATTTTTTTTTAATGTTGAAGCTATGCGAAAGGTTCAACTTAGCAGTATTTTCAAACAAAATCTACGAGCATGTAATGGTTTTACATCCAGTTTGCTGCTATTTGAACTCTGGATTGTCCCATCGATCAATCAATGGGTACACATCTGTTTTCGGTTTATAAAAAAACTGCGAGAGCACTATCCGTTTTTTACGTTCCAGCATGTGTCACGTGTACACTGGACTCGATAGCTATTCCGCCCACCTAGAAACGACGACCCAGCAGTGATTGACTTTACAATATTGAGGTACCCAGCGATAATAAATTCCACGACAAGAGTTTCATACTTTTTTTAATTACTTTTTGTTGATTCGCTTAAAGTTTTTAACGCCAGATTGGCCAGAGTACCCCACAGGACAACGAGGCTAAGACTCTCGAATGAAACTGTTGGTAATAAAAAGTTCACGGACTTTTATTTTTATTACTCCATTATGTACGTGTCAGAAGGTACCAGTACTGTGCAAATCTGCTTTTGTATAATGAAGTACTGTAGATGATGATGATGGAATGGTGGTACATGCCCTTTTATAGAGAACTTTAGAAACCATTAACATTTTGAGTCTGGAGATAAAGTGTGCTGGAGGGTGTGCTCTACAATTGTTAGCAGTCTCTGAAGAAAAATATAATCCATACAGAAAGACAGCTAACTTCCCGGTTAGGGTGTCCTTATCTGAGTTGTAAATCCCCATTAATTCAAGAATTATAGTTTATAGTACAGTTTATTTTGCAATTATTATTTAATAATAATAACATGTAGTGATTATTAAATAGACTGTAAACATTTAAATAGCTGAAAAAAAACGAATTTTCACTGAAATATTGGAAGAAATAGTGGAAAAATGCATTAATTATGTTTTGCCATTTTCTCAAAACTGTAACTATAATTTCATTGAAATTTAAATGTTTAGCAGATATTCAAAAGCTTACACATTTTATTGTAACCGCTACGTGTTAATATTATGAAAACATAATTATAGAGTGATTTTAAGGTAGTATGAGCGGAGTACCTAGTCAATAGAAAGTCCATATTTTTTATTATGGGGAAAAAGCGAAGTATCACACATTTCGCTATTTTGAAAATCACAATATAAAGAGAGAAAAATTATGAAGTGTGTGTGATGATAAGGTGTGTATATTTATAAAACGGTAGTAGTTTAAATAAGAGTGTCATTTGACTCAGATTGTCCAGCCGGCCGCCATTTGGCCAATCAAGGAACGCGTGGCTACGCTATAGTCAACTGTTTTCCGGCAGTTTGATGCCGGTTCGCGAAATATCGTCAATTTAATCGATGATATCTATTCGAAATATTCGGTAACATATATTTTTTAAGGGACGTACGTGTTCGTAGCAGTTTTCTCGGTATTTTGAGCTTTTATTTACGGAGGTGTCTGAATTTGAAGAATGGTTATTTCGGTCTCAAAGTGTTATCAGGGCAATTTCCGTATATAACATGTACTAAATTTCCCAATTCTGCACATTAATTATTATTGTAAATGGTCGGTAAAATGGTTTGAAATTTTACAGACAGCATCCTCTGAACTTATTCTATAGCATCTTAAAAAATCACTTTTCCCTCTGATCGTGAGGTTCGTGTTCATACTACCTTAAAAAAAAGTTAGAACCAACAAAACGTGCGTTTGCGGGCGCCGAATAGAATAGGGGAGATGGGGGCAAAATGGGCAAGGAGGAAAAACGGACAGGGGGGCAAAACGGGCAGGGGGGCAAAACGGGCAGGGGAGCAAAACGGGCAGGGGGGCAAAACGGGCAGGTCCATTAAAAATCGGGATTGGTGGCAAAACGGGCACCATATCAACTTTCGTAAAAACGATTTCTCTCAGTTTTTTACGTTCCTTAGATAGGGAAAGTGCGGAAAATACGTCAAATTGGTGATGAAAAAAAAATTGATAATCTGCATCAGATCAGAATTTTTTTTAACCATCTGTTCAGAACTTTTTTTCGATACTTTGTTGAGCAACGAAAAAAAATATAGTGAAATGAATTTAAAAAAAATTTTATAATCAGATTAATTCTTTGAAAAAAAGTCGGTATATCATAAAGAAATCAATTAGAACGAAATTCTCATTTTATGATTTGGTGCCAATTTTGACCCCGATACTTATATTTAGCCGAGATGCCTGTTTTACCTCCCTGCCTGTTTTATTGACATCACCAATTATTTTCCGAAATTTTCAAGTAAGAAATGTCAGAAAATTAAAAAAAGTCGTGTTCGAAAAAGTTGAAACGATGCCCGTTTTGCCCCCAATTGTCATTTTCAGTCGTCATGCCCGTTTTGCCCCCCCTGCCCGTCTTGCCTCCACGTTTTGTTGGTACTAACGATTTTTTAATCCGTGTACGCATCATCATCTTTTTTGCTATAAGTATTAGTCATTTACAACTCTGGTTCTTATACATGGAGAAAATTTTCCGGCGACAACTACGCGACAAGTTTGACGCATAATATGAACTGAGTTTATTCTGCCATACTTACCATACTGGATACAGTAAACTCGATTTTTTTGCGTCTGTTATACAGTTTGGGAAACAATGCCAGTTACACACGAGAATCAGTAACCAACTTTACGACGAGGGGTTAAAATTTATATTATAGACGTTGTATTAGACTAGTTATAAATCATTAATAACTTGTGTCCCAATTAAAATCTGATTTAATTAATAGTAAGTTAATTTGTAATACACTTTTGTGAAATAAATGATACGTGCTTATCATTTATTATTTATTTTATTAAATATCATTTTCGGATGGGGTATTAAATTTGGAACGATTAAAATTTGGAGTGATTTAACATTCTAAATTTGTGAAAATTATAATAGCGAAAGATCAATTGTTTGAATTTTTTATTTGGACAGACCACCAAGTCGAATAATTGTTTGTTTGGTAATTTCATTATTCAAACACTCATTTATTTGAATATATATTTTTAGAGTGTATACTTTGAATAATCATAATATACATTCGTGCGGCATAGAAAGTTCCTATTTTTTAAATCGATTATAGAGAACAGTTAATATTTTGAATTGACAATATTGCAAAAGAAAATCTGACAAGAATACGAATTCCCTTTGAGTAAAACTCAGATACGTAGAATAGCGTAGGAACATAATTGCGGGGGCGGGGTTAAAGTTCCGAATGGTAAATATACGAAGGTCTAAAATTCCGCAAATTAATATCTCACCTACATTTTTTACGAAATTAGCTAGAAAACATTTCGTCAAAAATGTAGGTGAGATATTAAATTTCGGAATTTTAAGGCTTCGTGCGGCTTCGTACTGTCCTCTCCTACTGTCCGCTCCTTTGGCCTCTTCCCGAGCAGAAATTTCATCAGGCATGCCTGCTGTCACACGAAGTCCAGATCAGTTTTAGGCACGGTAACCTTATTTGGGGCCGCCGTAAATTCACCTACTCAGGTCCATGTAAGGCCGAGATATGGCATTCGTACTTAATAATGCCGTCTTTCTACCGGATCAGGCTGATGTCAGGCTAGATATGGTAACCTTATTTAGGAGTCGTCCTAAGTTCACCTGATCAGGTCCATGTAAGGTCGAGATGTGGCATTCTACCTTAAAAATGCCGTCTTTCCACCGGATCAGGCCCATATCAGGTTTTACATACGGTAACCTCATATAGATATGCCATTCATCGACCTTATCCGTTTCGCATAAGGCCTTTCTGTGGCATTTGGACCAAAATTTTGTCCACCTTACCTTTACTTTCCCTGGTCAGATCCGCATACGGTTTTCGTATGGCATAGTTTTTTTTAAATATGCCGTAAATTTACATTATCAGTTTCGTGTAAGGGCTAGATACGGCATTCGTTAAAAACATTTAAAAATTATTATTATGCAAAATCAATCTTTTCAGCACCTTGCGTGTGCTGGATTTTTTCACATCTTTTTCCCATCGAGAAGTATTCGAAATTTTCGCTGAAACTCACGTTTTACAGGATTGTACCGCTAGAATTACTTTGAAATCTATTCAGGTACGGACCGTCAAACGCCAGTATCTGGATGGGCGACCGCCCCATTATGTTTGAATTTTGAATATTTCGGTCGTAGCCACAATAAATGGATTTAGAGTCTTGACGTTTTTCATTTTAAGTATACTTCAAATGGACAATAAATATATAAATTTTCTAAGATGTCAATGGCCGCGTGGGCTAAGGCGCGGAACTGTCCCCCAGAGGATCAAGGTTCGATTCCCACCAAAGGCAAATAAATTTACATGTGTTTTTTTCAGCAATTAATATGTACTGAAAACTAAATAAGTTCGAATATCTAATAGAAAGTGCAAAATAAATCGAATTCGATGAGCGCAGATGATTAATTTGTAATTTATTTGCCATTTTTATAAGTAGGGGCTTAGTAGGGCAGCGTCTACCCGGCCCTTATCTGGAAAACTTAATCTGGCCCTGATCATGCGCTGCGTTACTTTCCTGCAAGGTCCGTATAAGGTTGCCAGGCAGAGGCCTTAGATTTAAATCCGGCTACCACGCTAGGGCCGTATTTGTATATTCCCCGTAGCTGAATTTCTACTCGGGTTGTATCGAAATATACTATTTTTATTTGTAATTAATATACTTGTTGAATAGTAAATATATTCAAATCTAAGAAATATTTATTTGTATCGGCAGTTATATAAATGTTGATTAGAAAATATATATATTTTTTTATTGGGATATACCTCACTCTATCCCTTAGAAGCTCAGAAACTGCCTCCCGCTCGAAGTTGGCGCGCAAACCAGTGCGCGGCTAAGCGATCACCCATCCAAGTTATGATCGCAAATAATGCTGCTTAACTCTGGGGACCATCGAAGCCACACACCGACCGCGCGTCCACTGCTGCCGATTTAAATAATATATAATTTTTATATAAATATACGACAAGAATTAAATCAAATCGATAAATGTTGCATGTTGATAATAATAAACTCCAATAATGAAAGGAAATAAATATATATCAGATTACAAGATAGTTCTAATTGATTTTATTAAAAAAATATCTAATACATGGGTTTGGTCATTTTGACAAGATCTTTTTTCCGGATTAAGAAAGTATTTAGTAGCAATAAATAAAATATTATTGTTTTTTGTTGTTATTTTTAGTATCCGCTGCACAGTGAAAATTGATTCAAATAAATAAATATGTTGGAAATAAAAAAACTCCAACATTGAATGAAATACATATCTGTTGGAGGAAAAGAAAATTTTCGTTGATTGAAATAATTAAATGTTGAATAGATCATTTTAGTTAATATCACCAAATATTTTTTCTGGTTGTATAAAATTCATTCGACATCTCGGTATGCTTTATTTTTATATAAGACTTTACACTTTCTCGTAAGATCGGCCTTTCTTCGTTTGAACTTTCGTTAACTTTGAAATTCCAATCCTCCAACATTCAAAATTTTTTTTTTCGCTATTTTAACCGAGACCCTCATTTTCATAATTTAATAACATTTATGCCAATAATTTGACCGTCATTCTTTTTCTATTCGAATAGTAATTACAGCTCAAGCCCATTCGACATCTCGGTATTCTTTATTTTTGCTTCCTCATAGAGAAAGCTTTGTTTTCATGAAAAAAATTTTTTTCGAGATTTTCATGTCAGTACACTCAGAATGGGCCAAAACGTCGAGAAAAGTGATTTAGAAAAAATGTCTGTATGTTTGTGTGTATGTGTGTATGTTACACGATCGAAAAATGTGTATAAAATCATAATTATAGAGCTGATCGTATCATCATCATTATTTCTATAAGTATTAGGCATTTACAACTCTGTAAGACTTTACACACTCTCGTAAATTTGAACTTTCGTTAACTTTAAAATTCCAATCCTCGAACATTCAAAAATGTTTATCATTCGCTATTTTGACACCCTCATTTTCATAATTTAATAACATTTATGCCAATAATTAGAACATCATTATTTTTCAATTCGAATAGTAACGACAGCTCTCAATTTCGAGTACATCCTAACAAGAGTGAAATAGTTGAAGAATGGGTCACCGTGCGGTTCGAGTGACGATGGGCGACACGGGAGTTCCAAAAAGCACCAACCATCGGGCGGGAGAATGTGCGACATCCCAGAGCGGGTTGATAAGAGAGAGAGAGGGAGAGAGAGAGAGAGCAAAACACACGTCGAGAGGACGAGAGGGAGAAAGAGGCTTGAGGCTGAGAGAGAGAGAGAGAGAGAGAAAGGGGTGGAAGGATGCAGCAGAAAGCGTGGATATAAAAACGTCACGAGGGCGGGAGAGGATGCGCGAGTGCGCGAGCAAAGCGAGCGATGGGGTAGTCGCTGCATTTCTCGGCGAAAGCTCGTGCAGCATTCGCTAGGGAAACATCGTGTAGCGCGTATCGTATTCGCCCTATGCCTTCTTCCATTATAAAAATTCGATAAAACAATAATCGTTACAACTCCCCAACAATCGTTAACCTCCCGCGAAAGAGAAAAAAAAACAACGATAAATCACACCCCGTTATTATTCTCCGGGGTCTCTTTATTGCCATCAACAATTTCATTTCAATTCCACACGTGTATAATTTCGTGGTGGTCTACGCGCTCGTAACGCTAAAGCACGAGGCACGTGGTGTGTTATACGGATGTACGTGGAGCGGAAGAGCGGAGTGGAACGAATACGCGGTTAAGGGGGAGGCGCGGGGGGCGTACAGCGCGCCGTTGGGTGGGGGACGTGAGTTAGGGGTGGAATCTGGTTCGGTGTGCCAAGGTGCAGCGAACCACGTGGGCGAGGAATCGATAGTGCAGTGTTGTCGCGCGGGGGTCAGTCAACCCGTGGCTTCGCGGGGTCAACTCCTCATGCGCTTACCGTTTCTCGTAAGTAAATCCTCGTATTTCTCACTCATTGTTTTTTTCTTGTCAAGTTTTTTTTTAATTTTTTTTTTTTGCCACGAGAGGACTCTTTTTTTTACCCATTTTTTTTTTCCATTGCTTCATAGGATAACTACGACATTCGACCCAAAGGTTTCATGAAATTTCGCAAATAATTCGTGACTATGCATGAAACAACCGAGTGCGCTTATCTCGATGCGAATCTTACGAGTGGATTTGTGGGAAATAGGTCATATTGATTGGAGGAAAGGCTGACGTTACTATTTCCGCTATAAGGTTTATTTTGGCTTGTAACTTTTTAGTCAACTATTTAGAAAGGAAAGTAAAGTGGGTTTTGAGAGAAATAGGATTTTGTTGGGGGGTATTGCGAATAATATTTAGCGGTGCTTCTATCGATTTGCTGCGGGATATTCTGGGAGTATGGAGGCGGGGATTGGCGCTATAGAGAATTTCTATATCGATCAGGCAGCTACTGCGATTTTTATGATTCTGTATTTTTAGGTGGATTTTTAGGTATTTATGGATTTATTTAGTCGGGGGTATTGAGGGAGTATTTTAGGCTGTGGGGGGTTTATACACGGCGAGAAACAAATGGGAATCATGTGTCGATTCGCATAGTAATCAAAGGACATGTGCACAGTCTGGCATTATTTCCTAGAGTTTTTGTCATTTCTTCTACAAAATTTGAGCTCGACAGATTAAACAAAGTGGGCTTTACTCCAATGGTCTAGGATCGAATGTGTTGCTATATGAAAATACATGTTTTTGTAGAATAAAAAAACAAACCTGTAAAGTAGAACTTTGCAAATTGCTTCCTCATTATTTTTCGCTTTTTACAAAACTTACTCTATGAGGAAGTATGTCAATCGTTTTTGGCTTCCTCATAGACGAAGTTTTGTAAAAAGCGAAAAATAATAAGGAAGCAATCCGCAAAGTTCTACTTTCACTAAACAAGTCTGCAAAGTTCTACTTTGCAGACTTGTTTAGTGAAAGTAGAACGTTGCAGATTGCTTCCTCATTATTTTTCGCTTTTTACAAAACTTACTCTATGAGGAAGTATGTCAATCGTTTTTGGCTTCCTCATAGACGAAGCTTTGTAAAAAGCGAAAAATAATAAGGAAGCAATCTGCAAAGTTCTACTTTCACTAAACAAGTCTGCAAAGTAGAACTTTGCAGACTTGTTCATGCTCTAGACATTTTTCTGAAAATTCAAAGTGTCGGAGAATTTTAACCAAGCAACCGATTTTTCTCAAATTTGTACTAAAATGTTGTACCATGGTTGTCCATATGTGGACCAAATTTTTTTACAAAACTTACTCTATGAGGAAGTATGTCAATCGTTTTTGGCTTCTTCGTAGACGAAGTTTTGTAAAAAGCGAAAAATAATAAAGAAGCAATCTGCAAAGTTCTACTTTCACTAAACAAGTCTGCAAAGTAGAACTTTGCAGACTTGTTTATGCTCTAGACATTTTTCTGAAAATTCAAAGTGTCGGAGAATTTTAACCAAGCAACCGATTTTTCTCAAATTTGTACTAAAATGTTGTACCATGGTTATCCATATGTGGACCAAATTAGAACCCGGCATCTCATAATTTGCAGGAGCCAGCGCGAGAATGAAATTTTTCGAAAAATTCAAAATGCCATAAAATTTGAACAGCAGATCTGCGTCAAATTTGTACTCAAATGTTTTTCGATGATAGTCCATGTGTGAACAAAATTTTAAATTACTCTGTGAAAAATTTCAAGATTTTTTTTTTTTCATTACGGCATTTTTTTTTGTATTCACCAAAATCGGATTTTACCGACATAACGATAATTTCTTTGACTAAATTCATCATTAATAATCAATAATCGTAAAATCATGTCGAAAATTGAAGTCGGATATCTCAGAATGTACAGGAGATGAAGTGTTTGCAGACATTTAAAAAAAAATTGAAATTGCAATAAAATTAGAAAAACCCTATCGATTCTCGCCAAATTTGGTATACATCATGGTTTAATGGTAGTCCATTTACGTACAATATTTCAGCCCGATATCTCTTAATTTGCAAAAGTTATAGCGTGAAAACGATATTTTCAAAATTTTCAAAATGCTATAAAATTTGAATTTTCCAGCCGATTTGGGTCAACTACACCCACATGGAAATAGAAATATATGCACGATATATTCGACATATAGAACTTTTTGGCGCTAAACGTATATGAAATATATTTTACATATTTTTCATATATATATATCTCATATATTTTGCATATATTTTTGTACACATATATGCAGAATATATTCGGTATATAGAACTTTTTGGCGCCATATATTTAACATATATGTTACATATATATTTTTCTATGTGGGCAATCCGAAACGTTGATGTATGACAGCCCACTTGCGTACCAAATTTGACGAAGATACATCTACAATTGCTACAGTTATCGTGCTTACAAGGAAATCTGCATACACACACACACATAAGGGAGGCAAAACGGGCAGGGGGGCAAAACGGCAGCTCCATTAAAAATCGGGATTGGGGGCAAAACGGGCACCGTCTCAACTTTCGTAAAAACGATTTGTCTCAGTTTTTTACGTTCCTTAGATAGGGAAAGTGCGGAAAATACGTCAAATTGGTGATGAAAAAAAATTGATAATCTTCATCAGATCAGAATTTTTTTAACCATCCGTTCAGAACTTTTTTTCGATACTTTGTTGAGCAAAGAAAAGCAAATATAGTCAAATGAATTTTTCAAAAATTTTATAATCAAATTAATTCTTTGAAAAAAAAAGTCGGCATATCATAAAGAAATCAATTAGAACGAAATTCTCATTTTATGATTTGGTGCCAATTTTTACCCCGATACTTATATTTAGCCGAGATGCCTATTTTGCCTCCCTGCCTGTTTTATTGACATCACCAATTATTTTCCGAAATTATCAAGTAAGAAATGTCGGGAAACTGAAAAAAGTCGTGTTCGAAAAAGTTGAAACGATGCCCGTTTTGCCGCCATCTTCCCTACAACCATTTTTTCTAAACCACTTTTCTCGTTTTTGGACTAGTCTAAGTGTCCTGGAATCAAAATCACGAAAAAAAAAATTTCACGAAAACAAAGCTTCTTCTATGAGATAGCAAAAATTATTTGTAATCTGCTGCGACGAAATATGTAATGTATCGATGAAGTGCTGATGGCGAGTAAATAACCTAGAGTTTATCAAGCGTTGCTGCTGTGAATATCTCGAATGCACTCGAAAAACAACATGAGCTTTCATATTTATACTGCAACTTCACTGATAATCCATACGTCCAATTAGTAACTATTGGACCGAGTGAGTGACCGTCGGACATATTGTTGTTACTAGAATTTAGCTCTGACATATATGCGCCGTTACGGAAGGGTTGCGTGCCCGGGGATGCTGATGTCCGCAGTATCAGCCTTCGGTAAATACGATTATTGAAACCCGACAGAGATAGAGCGACTCGAAAGGAAAAAAAAAGCATTAAGCAGCGTATGTAATGCTATTTCGCGATTCTGTGTTTCGCAATTTCAATTCTCAGTTTGAATTCAATTTCTTTTCGATTCTCTATCTCGTTACAACAGCTTATATGAGAAAATTTTATTTTCTTCCCGGAACTTTACAAAGTTTTGTCTGTTCGAGACTATCTCTATAAAATAATCATGAAAAATCGATCAGAATTGGGTTTACGGAAAAAAATCGATAAAAGTTCGAATTTGATTTCTATTCTATATTGTAGCAAACACTGTTAAAAAAATTTACTAGAAAATTAGAGTACCAGAGTGGAAGATTTTATTTACAACCTGTATCATAAAATTATTGTCAATCTGTGCTAGATATTTAAAGTAACAATACTGAAAAAGATTTGAGAAATTTCTAAATTTACTGTTATAAAATACTAGGAATTTACATTCTGTATTCTTTTTTTTTGGATGCCGTTTGTAAATTACGTGCACATGTTTCTTATAAAATGAAAAGTCACCTACAATAAGAATAATGTTCTCGAATTTCTGAAATTAAAATTGTGCTTGACTGAAAATTTATCATACATATTCAATATTTTTGGTCCCAAGACGTATGAAAATTAACATTTTGTAAAATTCTATGATGTTGAACAACTAATTTTTATACAGATATATAAAAGTCCTGTATATGAATTTAAAAATCGATTAACTAATATTGAGAATTTAATTTTACAATTTTTTTTTCATGTAATAATTAGATTACTACAGAAGTTTTGGAATTTTCATAAAAATATTTGAAAATTTAATCTTCACTTACATAAATTTACTCGACTAATGTTAATTTTACAGCGAATGTTATACTAATCATTATTTCACACACCAGTTTTGTAAATTCCATATTACACCGAGAGAAAAGATTTCATTGACGCCAAAGAAATGGGTGGATTGATTCTTTTTCATTGATTTCAACGAAATATTTCTTTGATTTCAATGAAATAGTGCATTTGAATTTCAAACAGAACATTTCATTGCCTATAAATAAAGATTTATTTAGTGAGCATATAATAAAGAAACAGTTTCATTGTTTTAAAGAGACGTTTTCATTGGTTCGAAGTAACGTTTTCATTGATCTCTCTCTCGCACCTAACCTCACTTTTTTGTTTTTCGGTTCTCTCGAACGAACGGCTTCGAGTTTCGAGGAGCCAGAAGCTTAGCCTATTTCTGCCGTACTTTCTTACATACTCACAAAATTTGAGCTTTATCTGCCGCGTACTTCAGGAAAAAATAGGTTTCGAAATTTTGAGGTGGTAAGAAGAAGATTTCATTGAATCAGAGACGACATCTTTATAATCAATGAAAAAGTTTAATTGGTTTAAAGAAATGTTTCTTCGAATCAATGCCACTACTTTTCATTGAGTTTGAGATCATTCAAAGAAAAGATAGTATTGAAATTCAAATATTTCATTTCATTGGCAAAGATTTCTGTGAATCAATGAAACTTTTTCTCGGTGTAGAAGAAGCGTTCTTTTCACGAAATACTTTGTTTTCAAGATTTTATTATCGGGATACTCAGAATGGCCGGAAGCGTCGAGAAAAGGGATTTAGAAAAAATTTCGGGTAATTTTGATAATTTATTGGGTAACTGGGATCCTTAAGGATGTTCGACTGTTTCACACTAGTTAAATCAGTGCTAAATTTTTATAATTCTTTCATTAAAGTTTAATGCATTAAATAACTGTAATATTTCTTTGATTCCAATGAAATAGTCCATTTGAATTTCAAAGAGAACATTTCATTGCCTGTAAATAAAGATTTACTTAGTGAGCATATAATAAAGAAACAGTTTCATTGTTTTAAATAGACGTTTTCATTGGTTCAAAGAAACGTTTTCATTGATCTCTCTCTCGCACCTAACCTCACTTTTTTGTTTTTCGGTTCTCTCGAACGAACGGCTTCGAGTTTCGAGGAGCCAGAAGCTTAGCCTATTTCTGCCGTACTTTCTGACATACTCACAAAATTTGAGCTTTATCTGCCGCGTACTTCAGGAAAAAATAGGTTTCGAAATTTTGAGGTGGTAAGAAGAAGATTTCATTGAATCAGAGACGACATCTTTATAATCAATGAAAACGTTTAATTGGTTTAAAGAAATGTTTCTTCGAATCAATGCCACTACTTTTCATTGAGTTTGAGATCATTCAAAGAAAAAATAGTATTGAAATTCAAATATTTCATTTCATTGGCAAAGATTTCTGTGAATCAATGAAACTTTTTCTCGGTGTAGAAGAAGCGTTCTTTTCACGAAATACTTTGTTTTCAAGATTTTATTATCGGGATACTCAGAATGGCCGGAAGCATCGAGAAAAGGGATTTAGAAAAAATTTCGGGTAATTTTGATAATTTATTGGGTAACTGGGATCCTTAAGGATGTTCGACTGTTTCAAACTAGTTAAATCAGCGCTAAATTTTTATAATTCTTTCATTAAAGTTTAATGCATTAAATAACTGTAATATTTCTTTGATTTCAATGAAACAGTCCATTTGAATTTCAAAGAGAACATTTCATTGCCTGCAAATAAAGATTTACTTAGTGAGCATATAATAAAGAAACAATTTCATTGCTTTAAATAGACGTTTTCATTGGTTCGAAGTAACGTTTTCATTGATCTCTCTCTCGCACCTAACCTCACTTTTTTGTTTTTCGGTTCTCCCGAACGAACGGCTTCGAATTTCAAGGAGCCAGAAGCTTAGCCTATTTCTGCCGTACTTCCTTACATACTCACAAAATTTGAGCTTTATCTGCCGCGTACTTCAGGAAAAAAATAGGGTTCGAAATTTTGAGGTGGTAAGAAGAAGGTTTCATTGAATCAGAGATGATATCTTTGAAATCAATGAAAAAAGTTCATTGGTTTAAAGAAATGTTTCTTCGAATCAATGTCACTACTTTTCATTGAGTTTAAGATAATTCAAAGAAAAGATAGTATTGAAATTCAAATATTTCATTTCATTGGCAAAGATTTTCGTGAATCAATGAAACTTTTTCTCTCGGTGTACTTGTCACAGTAAAGTTGCAATTTTTTTTAACAGTGAAGTTCTCACTGTATCAGCAACTATTTTTGCTGTCATGGATTTGCTGGGGTATAATAAGGAATTATCGGTAAAGCCCATTTTGTCGGAATATCAAAATCATTTATATCTCCGATGAATAAATCGATAATGAATGCGTTGCATAAAATGGTGCATGCGTATCGACGCAAGTACCTAATCGTAAAATATGTTACTCTCTCATGTAGCGTTATAATGATATATTGCGTATTCCTACATTAAGTGCTCCTAGTATAGTACGTGATAATCCAGAGATTCTAATAGCATTGGAAATTGGCAGTAGCCAAATGCAAACTATCGACAAACATGTGCTAGTACACGTAAGCGCACTTAAAACTGCCCCGAGTGACCGCGCGGTATTGTCGGTATGTTCGATAGTATAGTATCGAGAATAGGGTAATATGCACAGGCGGAAAACACAGAGGTGAACAACACAGACGCTTCGCGTATGGAGCTGTTACGTTATGCTCGAACTGCTTGCAGCAGCATAGCGCAGTGAATGTATCGAACCACATGTCATTGAAATTGGTTGGAGCTCCGCTTGGGAAACTGTCAAGTGAAAGAGAGAGAGAGAGATAGAGAGAGAGAGAAATAGAGCGATAGCAAGAGGGGGGATAGACCAACGATATAACGAATATGTATACACTGAGTAGTGCCGTGCAGTTGACTAGTCGATGCACATTAAGCCACCTGCTAGCGACTCCACGAGCAGTAAAGACCTGCAGGTACCTCACTTCACGAGTGTTTAATGAGAGGAACATATGTTCACCGTTTGAAAATATATTGAAAATTCTCATCGTACCAATAATTCAGTTATGTCGGCGTTAAAGTTGACGGTTTTTTTTGCACACATACATTTTACAATGAGTACCAATTTTGTCGTTTTTGCCACACTCAATAAAACACGGAAAAAAAGTTTTACACAATGTCTAAAAAATTAGTTGCCTCAAGCATATCGAATAGTAACCTCAACTATTCACGATTAGTTCTCGATTGGATTAGTTAGGTTAACTAATCCATTCGTTGGGACTACCACTCGAATAGTTGGGACTACCATTCGAATCATCGGTATTATCATTCGAATCGTTGGTATTACCATTTGAGTTGCTAGGGAAATAGAATATTTATTTATTTATTTATTTATTTATTTATTTATTCATTATATACGGGCGTACCCTTTTTGGTCGATTTTTGCACCTACGATTTTTCGCCAACCCATACGAGATTAAACGAGAGATTACGAAACAGATTAATAATCGACTGGTTGTGTCAACTCATTTCTTGGTTATGGCAACTAATCTTTTTTTTCCGTGAATTGGTAACGAAACACTCGGTATTTTTCTGTACGAAAAAGAAACAGCATAGATGAAACTATGTTTTCGTGAAACATTTTTTTTTTGCGAGATTTTCATGACTGTATGTCTAAAATTGTCGGAAAACTCGAAAAAAGTTAATTAGAAACAATGTCCGGTAGATGTGCATGTGCCATGGGTAAAAAATCAATCGCTCGTAACCGGGAAACGAATTGGACTGCTGCACCGAGAGAAAGAGTTTCATTGATTCACGGAAAGCTTTGATAATGAAATTAAATATTTGAGTTTCAATACTGTCTTTTCTTTGAATTATCTCAAACTCAATGAAAATATAGTGACATTGATTCAAAGATACATTTCTTGAAACCAAAGAACCTTTTTCATTGGTTTCAAAGAAATTGGCTCTGATTCAATGAAACCTTCTTACCAGCTCAAAATTTCGAACCCTATTTTTTCCTGAAGT
Source organism: Ephialtes manifestator (assembly GCA_963970395.1). Taxonomy (NCBI): domain Eukaryota; kingdom Metazoa; phylum Arthropoda; class Insecta; order Hymenoptera; family Ichneumonidae; genus Ephialtes; species Ephialtes manifestator. The sequence goes on along the minus strand of OZ019978.1, from coordinate 19,921,411 downwards.
ACGCGGCAGAGAAAGCTCAAATTTTGTAAGAATGTGCGAAAGTATGGCAGAAATAGGCTAAACTTCTGGCTCCTCGAAATTCGAAGCCGTTCGTTCTGGAGAATCGGAAAACAAAAAAGTGAGGTTAGGCGCGAGAGAGATCAATGAAAACGTCTCTTTAAAACAATGAAACTGTTTCTTTATTATATGCTCACTAAGAAAATGTTTATTTCCAGGCAATGAAATGTTCTCTTTGAAATTCAAATGCACTATTTCATTGAAATCAATGAAAAAAAAATCACCCACCTATTTCTTTGACGTCAATGAAATCTTTTCTCTCGGTGTAGGCTGAAACGCGTTACGGCAATAAAGTGGTTGTAATACTCTCATCATGGTAAATTTAATTAAAATTCGTTGCCCTTAACATTTTCGCACACATTTATTTTGTTAAAAAAAATGCTAAATTTCGAGTTAACGAACTGGAAATTTCACTGGTTACAAAAAAAATTGTTAAAAAGTCGTTATTCTTTCGAATATGATGAACAAGAAAAGTTTTATCAGTTTCTGTAGCTTGATATATGATATTTGACTAATTGTCTGCGTAGCGCTTCATCCGGACTCAGATTATTTCGCCAATTTGAAACGTGTAACTAATTTTTAATAAGAAACTGAGAAAAAGTTACGAATTTGCTTAAGAGTGTTTGTGCAGTGCGATAGTTATGTATTGCAGTGAAATGCTCGAGTGCTACACATAGAAAATTGAAATACATTTTTGCAGCACCGTAGATTGAATTTCAGAAAAATTGTAGATGCCTTCTGACTCACTGAATATTTATATCGCTGTTATAAAATTTGCGAGAAGCTTCGCGAGCCCGAATCGCTAGAGTGGTCCGTTTCTTTTATCATACGATGTTCATTCCCTCTTGTTTTAACCCCTTGGACTTATGTTACTCGCTCTTTCTCTCTCTCTCTCTCCCTCTGAAACTCCGACTGTGCATTTGTCTCATCTCGAGATATATCCACGCTCTCTGTCTCATGCTGCAGCTAATAACGAGAGCCTTCACAAAACGAAGATAAATGGGAGGTGGCCGCATGGCTTCTCCGCGTTATCTCAGCCTCCGACTCTTCAGCGATCCCGTTATTATCCGTCTTAATTTTCTTTCCGACTCAGAGTGGCCGTTCCAATACTACGTTACTATAGGCACTGATAAATCTCTCCATTATTTCTTCGGTATTCTCGCTTCCACGTATTTTAGAATTCACATTTGAGACAGTCGTCGCGTCAAAACGAACGCCATAGAAATGATAATCGATCCTTCAATGTTCCAAAAGATAATAACATCAATTATCCCTCTTCTTCAGTATTGTTGCCACTTTATTCGCTCCGTAAATGGCTGTTGTACCAGTGTGAAGTTGATACTCGTCGGCGAACAATTTCAGGCATGTTGTTCATTTTGACAGGTTTTGACAGATTTCAGAATTCACACATCCGATTTTTCGTCGGAAAATCGAACCTAAAGAACCTAAATTTTTTGTTTCTTCAAGATATCGAATTTTGGCCTTCACTATCGTTCTTAAGTCGCATATTGTACCTCAGAAAGTACCGGTTACATGCCTTTTTACGATGATTTTTAAAAAAGTCACTTTTGGTCGGATCTTGACAGATCCGACTTTTCGTCGGAAAATCTAACCTAAAGAACCTAAATTTTTTTTCTTTTAGATATCGAATTTTGGCCTTCACTATCGTTCTCAAGTCGCATATTGTACCTCAGAAAGTACCGGTTACATGCCTTTTTGCGATGATTTTTAAAAAAGTCACTTTTGGTCGGATCTTGACAGATCCGACTTTTCCTCGGACAGTCTAACCTAAAGAACCTAAATTTTTTGTTTCTTCAAGATATCAAATTTTGACCTTCACTATCGTTCTCAAGTCGTATAATGTTCTTCAGAAAGTACCGTTTACATGCCTTTTTACGATGATTTAAAAAAAAAGTCACTTTTGATCGGATCTTCACAGATCCGACTGATGGTCGGAAAATCTAACCTAAAGAACCTAAATTTTTTGTTTCTTCAAGATATCAAATTTTGACCTTCACTATCGTTCTCAAGTCGTATATTGTACTTCAGAAAGTACCGTTTACATGCCTTTTTACGATGATTTAAAAAAAAGTCACTTTTGGTCGGTTCTGATTTCAGAACTTACACATCCGATTTTTCGTCGGAAAATCGAACTTAAAGGACCTACATTTTTTTTCTTCAAGATATCGAATTTTGGCCTTCACTATCGTTCTCAAGTCGCATATTGTACCTCAGAAAGTACGGGTTACATGCCTTTTTACGATAATTAAAAAAAAAAGTCACTTTTGGTCGGTTCTGATTTCAGAATTCAGAGATCCGACTTTTGGTCGGAAAATTTCAAGTCCATTTAAAATTTCCAACGCATATGTGCATGAATTTTAACATACCGCTTTGCAAATATAGTTTGTAAAAAAATTGTGCAGTAATATTATTGAACGTTACATTGTTTTTTAATACCGTTCACATGAAAATTCAACATAAATATTCATGAAATTCAATATACAAGGTAATTAAATATCAAAAGTAATGTCTATGAATTTTCAAGCATATTCATAAAAAAATATCTTGCAGCGATATAAAAACCAGAAATACTTGTGTCTTAATATTATCGAACGCAACATTTTTTCCAATACCGTTCATACAAAAATTCAATATAAATTTTTGTCAAATTTAATACACAGTTTATGTATATGGTACTTCTAATACAAGTATATTAATTTTGACAAAGATTTTTTTTTACAGTGAAGCTTTCTCTATGCACCCAGAAAAAAGATTTGGTAATATTAACTAAAATTATCTATTCAACATTTAATTATTTCAATAAACGAAAATTTACTTTTCCTCCAAGAAATATGTAGTTCATTCAATTTTTCAGTTTTTTTATTTCCAACATATTTATTTGAATCAATTTTCACTGTGCAGCGGATACTAAAAAAAATATTTTATTTATTGCTACTAAATACTTTCTTAATCCGGAAAAAAGATCTAGTTAAAACGACCAAATATATGTATTAGATATTTTTAAATAAAATCAATTAGAATTTTCTTATAATCCAATATATATTCATTTCCATTCATCATTGGAGTTTATTATTATCAACATGCAATATTTATCGATTTGATTTAATTCTTGTCGTATATTTGTATAAAAATTATATAGTCTTTAAATCGGCAGCAGTGGATGCGTGGCCGGTGTGTGGCTTTGACGGTCCCCAGAGTTAAGCAGCACTATTTGCGGTCATAATTTAGATGGGTGACCGCTTAGCAGCACACTGGTTTGCGCGCCAACTGCTGAGCGGGAGGCAGTTTCTGTGTTTCTTAGGAATAAGTGAGGAATATCCCAATTAAATTTTTTTTTTTTATGAACATTTATATAACCGCCGACCCAAATAAATATTTCTTAGATTTGAATATATTTACTATTCAAAAAGTATATTAATTACAAATAAAAAAATGTATTTGAGGTAAATGGAAGTCTAGTAGGTCGGCATCCAAATAATAAATTTTAGTTCCGATGCGTAGATTCAAGTCCCGTTAACAAGATCTTTTTTCTGGGTGTGAGGAGTCAAAAATCCATCAATATACTGCCTCGTAGTGGTAGATTTGTAAAAAATAAAAATAATCAGGAAGCAATATGCAAGGTTTTACATTTTCTCAAATAGATCGTTGAACGATAAGAATTCACATCTACCTTGTTTCAGTTAGGTATTCTAGTTTCGTTTATTTATCCACACGGAATACTGTTATTAAAAACTGCGTACATCGCTCCCATTGAATCGTTGCTCGCACGTTGCGACGCAATATATACACCGCATCTCCTGCACGCATACGTTCTCATCCGTAATATATACATAGCATATGAAACGCAAATATTAATGCCAAGTCGCAATTATAGCAGTCGTCCAACCGCTAATAAACACAGAGAAGTGTATATTCACGAAATAATTGTGTTGCGGGCCGCAAGTACCGAGGCCAGGCCTGAACATTATAAACGTACGGTCGATATAGCAGCCACATTAGGTTATCTCGGCATTCGAATAAATGTTTTATGGAATTGCTATACCGTTCAAAATCGAATATAACCTACATTGTGTCGCAATCTAAATAACTGTATTTCGATAAAACTGTTTCGTCTAATTTACAATTTAAGTATTCATCAGCATTGGCAAACCGATTTTAATGCAATAAAGGAATTATGACAAATTAACGGGTTTCGTATGGCGCCATACGAAACCCTTATATATTTATATATGCCTCAATTTGTTTCTGATGACTTCATGACGCTAATAATACGAGAAAAAAGACAAGATTTTTAGCCATCTAGAAGAAAAGTCAATATTCGAGAGCATTTATCCACTTAAGGATGTAGGAGCGCGATGGGATGCTCAACTTCCTGAAAAGTGAGAATTCAGAGAGAAATTGGAACACTTCTCGATGGAATAAAAATCTGAAAAAAATCAAGCATTCAAAATGTGTGGAAAAGATTAATTTTGCATATTGATAATTGCAAAATATTATTAACAAATAGGAGAAAAAAAAATGTTCAACAAATTATCCGTCAACCTAATTTTTTTTTTCGAATGAAAATGATTCGTTAATTTTTCTGAATACGTATTAATTTTTTCAGAATTTTTTCTAATCATCGAAATTTAGTTTTTTTGGAATTCTTTTTTTTTTTTAAGTGCATGTTAAGTTGCGTTTTTTTCATATGTGATCGTCACAAAACCACCCTTTACACCCAAGAAGTTTCGAAACGATTGATTAAATAGATTCGCGAATACAGCTCATACAAAAAAAAAACCACAAAATTCTGAAAAAATTTATACGTATTCAGAAAATGTAACGTATCATTTTCATTCGAAAGAAAAGTTAGGTTGATGGATAATTTGTCGAACAATTTTTTTTTCACCTATTTGTTATCAACATTTTGTAATTATCAATATGCAAAATTAATCATTTCCGCACCTTTTGTATGCTTGATTCTTTTCAAATTTTTATTCCATCGAGAAGTGTTCAAATTTCTCTCTGAATTATCACTGTTCAGGAAGTTGAGCACCCCATCACGCTCCTACATACTTAAGGTAGTATCAGCATCTTGTCAGACGTCGCATAAGTTCGAATTACGAACAGTTCTCGATGAGATAAAAAAAACTGAAAAAATCAAGCATATGGAAGATGCTAAAGAGATTATTTTGGTACAATAATAATTAAAAACTGTTATTAACAAATTACTGAAATAAATAATAGCTCAACATAATACCCGGCAACCTATTTTTTTTTCGGCAACCTTAAGTAGAGGGAGTCAGGTCAAAAAAATTGATTTTCGAAATTCAATATCATCCAAATTCTATTGCATATAAAAATTCCCAACGCATTATATTATTGGTACTCGATGAAAGGATTTTTTACTGTCGTCTGACTTGCATGTGCTTTTCAATATTATCTTAAGCAAAGTTCTTAGGTTTTCCATTCTGCGCACGATTCAGATCAAACTACTAGGCAGATTGGAATGGTTCACGTCTCATTTTCTTCTTCATGAAAAGATACACCGACTAAATGGAGCAAACAATTTTTTTTCATTCTGAAAGCAAAGTTAATCACTGATTTAGAAAACAGCATCAAATTTATTTATTAATAATTATGTCACTTAAAAAATATTACCTTTTATTAACATTTTCTCCATTTAGCCGGTGTATCTTTTCATGAAGAAGAAAATGAGACATCAACCATTCTAATCTGCCTAGTAGTTTGATTTGAATCATGCGCAGAATGGAAAACCTAACAACTTTGCTTAAGATAATATTGAAAAGCATATGCAAGTCAGATGACAGTAAAAAATCCTTTCATCGAGTACCAACAATATAGTGCGTTGCACATTTTTATATGCAATAGGATTTAGATGATATTGAATTTCCAAAATCAATTTTTTTTACCTGACTCCCTCCCCTTAAATCATAGAATTTTATTAATTGTTTTCTATAGCCAGAAGTGGCACTCACCATATTTTTATACACTGCTGCGGCGGTAACAGATACATTATTTTTAATAGAGTTCTATATGAGGCTCTTGAATGTGAGGGAAAATACTAATAGAAGCCCTATTCTCCTCCCTTGCTATGTATTCTAGGTGATATTGACAATCAATTGAACAATGGAATAGAATAGTACATATACTGTGTATGCTCGTGATAAAAGACCCCATACCACCCTAACCAACCCTTTTATCTCTCCTCTCACGATAATATCGATTTCAGCGAACATACGTGCCAATAGTCGCTGCATCGGCCAGCAAACACCCCATATTTTTTATTACTTTCTATCTCTGTTTACCCAGGTATTTGCAAAAAGATCGCAGTACACCGACGTACCAATAATATTTTACCAGCAGTAGCGAATCAGGAAGAAATGTTTTTCAGGAAAGCGACGCTTTTTCGATCAATACCCAGTAATCGACGCCCAGTTCAAAATATTACACTGTTAAAAATGCAAGAAAATTTAATATACAAAACGATATGAGATTTATGTAACAGGTATATGAATTTCATATTAATATACTTTTATTGTACATTTTTAGAATAGTATGAGAACTCTCCGATACAAGTATTTGAAAATGACAGTACGTGAGTATTGTAATCTTCATTTTAATATACAAATATTGTATTTGTCAATGACGAATGCATCTGAAAATTAATATACAGTATATGCATTCGAGCTTTATATACTGTATATTAATTTTCAAAAGCAAATGTTTTACACTGTTAAAAATGCAAGTGAATTTAGTATACCAAACGATATGAGATTTATGAAACAGGTATAAGAATTACATATTAATATACTTTTATAGTAAATTTAAGAATAGTATAAAAATTCTCCGATACTGGTATTTGAAAATTACAGTACGTGATTATTTTAATATACAAATATCGTATTTGCCAATGACGAATGCATCTGAAAATTAATATAACGGTATATGTATCCGAGCTTTATATACTGTATATTAATTTTCAAACAAAAATTTTTTACAGTGTATTTTCTATCTCTGTTTACCCAAGAATTTTAAAAAAGATCGCAGTACACCGACGTACCAATAATATTTAACCAGCAGTAGCGAATCAGGAAAAAATGTTTTTCACGAAAGCGACACTTTTTCGATCAATACCCAGTAATTGACGCTCAGTTCATAATATTATGAATACAGCAATAATAAACAAACAGTCGCCAATGAAGTGGTCGTAAATTACCGCCATTCTGCTCATACGATGATGTAAATTGTTTCGCTGATACCTGTGTGCACATTTCTCATTGTATACTTTTCTGCGACTACGCACAATAGTTTTCTACCTTTTATTTCAACCTCACGGGCTTGTTTTTTTTTTTTCTTTTTTTTCTATGTACAACTGTGTGGTTACCGCTGGAACAGTCGTTCTGGTATGTTTTCTATGTCGACGCGCCGTCAGAACACCACAACGAGATGGCAAATTACTCTACGCCTGTCATAAATCTGCTTTGTACCAGCTGAGAAATAGTCGTAATTAGCATTCACCTGTAATGCCTAGGGGAGTTGGATATTTTAATGCTAAGCGCAAAATGTCTCAGAGACTTCCAATGTACCGTTTAAATCGGCTGTTTCTACTGCCGAGACAGTGCGACAATTCTACTAGAATTCATCTCAGGACTAGTACACTGTTACACTCATTAAAAAGATCTTGTTAACGGGATTAGAATCTACGCATTGGAAATAAAATTTCTTATTTGGATGCCAATCTACTAAACTTCCATTCACCTCAAATAAATTTTTTTATTTGTAATTAATATACTTGTTGAATAGTAAATGTATTCAAATCTAAGAAATATTTATTTGGGTCGGCAGTTATATAAATGTTGATTAAAACAAAAAAATGATTGCGATATTCCTCACTATCCCTTAGAAGCGCAGAAACTGCCACCCGCTCAGTATAAAAATGTAAGAGAATTTAATATACAAAACGACATGAGATTTACGAAACGGGTATATGAATTCCATATTAATATACTTTTATAATAAATTTGAGAATAGTATAAGAATTCTCCGATACCCGAGTAGAAATTCAGCTACGGGGAATATCAGGCCCTAGCGTGGTAGCCGGATTTAAATCTAAGGCCCCTACCTGGCAAACCTTATACGGGCCTTGTAGGAAAGTAACGCAGCGCATGATCAGGGCCAGATTAAGTTTTCCAGATAAGGACCGGATAGAGGCTGCCCTACTAAGCCCCTACTTGTAAAAACGGCAAATAAATTACAAAATAATTATCTGCGGTCATCGAATTCGATTTATTTTGCACTTTCTATTGGATATTCGAGCTTATTTAGTTTTCAGTACATATTAATTGCTGAAAAGAACACATGTAAATTTATTTGCCGTTGGTGGGAATCGAACCTTGATCCTCTGGGTGACAGTTCTGCGCCTTAGCCCACTTGGCCATTGACATCTTAGAAAGTTTATATATTTATTGTCTATTTGAAGTACACTTAAAATGAAAACACGTCAAGACTGTACATCCATTTATTGTGATTACGACCGAAATATTCAAAATTCAAACATGATGGGACGGTCACCCATCCAGGTACTGGCGTTTGACGGTCAGTAACTGGATAGATTTCAAACTAATTCTAGCGGTACAGTCCCGTAAAACGTGAGTTTCAGCGAAAATCTCTAATACTTCTCGATGGGACAAAGATGTGAAAAAATCCAGCACACGCAAGGTGCTGAAAAGATTGATTTGGTATAACAATAATTTTTAAATGTTTTTAACGAATGCCGTATCTAGCTCTTACACCAACCTGATAATGTAAATTTGCGGCATATTTTAAAAAAACTATGCCATTGCGAAGACCGTATGCGGATCTGACCATGGAAAGTAAAGGTAAATTGGACAAAATTTTGGTCCAAATGCCACAGGAAGACCTTATGCGAAACGGATAAGGTCGATGAATGGCATATCTATATGAGGTTACTGTATGCAAAGCCTGACATGGGCCTGATCCGGTGGAAAGACGGAATTTTTAAGGTAGAATGCCATATCTTGGCCTTACATGGACCTGATCAGGTGAACTTACGACGATCCCTAAATAAGGTTACCATATCTAGCCTAACATCAGCCTGATCCGGTGGAAAGACGGCATTATTAAGTACGAATGCCATATCTCAGCCTTACATGGACCTGAGCAGGTGAATTTACGGCGGCCCCAAATAAGTTTACCGCACCTAAAACTGATCTGGACCTCGTGTGACAGCAGACATGCCTGATGAAATTTCTACTCGGGTACTGCACTCAGAAAAAAGCTTGGTTAGAATTACCAAAAAATTGGTTAAAAATGTTATCAAGAAAACTTGGTGGCCACAACCAAGTTATTGACTAACATAACCAAGTTATTAGCTAACATAACCAAGGATTTGGTAAGATAACCAAGTATTTAGTACGCCTAATCAATAACTTAGCTGCGCCTACCAAATTTTTCTTAGTAAAATTTTTAACCAAAATCTTAGTAAGCTCAACCAAATGTTTTTCTCCGTGTGGTATTTGAAAATTACAGTACGTGAGTATTTTAATATACAAATATCGTATTTGTCAATGACGAATGCATCCGAAAATTAATATAACGGTATAAGCATCTGAGCTTTATATACTGTATATTAATTTTCAAACAAAAATTTTTTACAATGTAGTTTTACACGATTTTCGTAGATATTTGGATGACTTAGAAAGGACTATCTTAATTCCAATTGCGAGAAGTTCGCATTGAGGAAGAGTGGAATGGTAGGTATTCGGAATATCCTATAGGAAAGTTCAAGGGAGCAGATCGGATATTTCTATACCAAATTCTCACGTGCAATGGATATACAACTCAATGTACTGTTCGAATCGACTACCACTACCGATGTTATCGCGGTTCGTTTTTCTTTAATTCGCATTGCAAGGAGCGAAGAAACTCGCGATGCGGTGAACTAGACATCGAATAAGAATAGAATGCTGGGCACTGGGGAGAGCTGTGGATAGTTCCGTGCACCTATCGTAATTCCCTGCTTAATGCCAGTCGAGATGGTTTGACTCCCTTTCCGCATCCATAATATATTACATTAGCATACCCAATGCGTACTTCGAAGACGAGCTTTGTACGTGAGTTGCTTCATATAGCTCAGCGGTAGCGAGATCCCTTGACTCTCCCTGCTACACAATGTACCAACTCCTATACGCCACGACTTGCCACTAGCCTCGGGCTTTCTTCACCTGGATTCACGAGCGATGCTTGTGTTTAAGGGAGAAGCACCAATGGCATCTCCCGCATATCTCCTCTATTTCCAATCTGACCACTATTCGCTAGGGTAACTTTCTGAGATAATATGCACGGAATTGTAATTTTACGACTTTGTATAATGACTATATCTGTCGCGTTCCGGACAGAGTTAATCTTACAGCCCAAATGTCGAATCTGAAGGGAATCAACGTTATTAAAAATACTAAAAATATATTAATAGACGTTGTGTTCGTCACGAGTGGATAATATATTTCATAATATGATAAGTTAACTTTCAAACTTAGCGAATGCCCGAACAATTTAGTGTTGAAGAACCCTCTTTATGACTTTTTGTTTTTGCTTTTTCATAGAGGAAGCTATGTGTTCATGAAAAAAAAAAATCGACATTTTCATGCCACGAATTGTCAGTAACCTCGGGCTTTCTTCACTTGGATTCACGAGCGATGCTTGTGTTTAAGGGAGAAGCGCCAATGGCATCTCCCGCGTATATCCTCTATTTCCAATCTGACCACTATTCACTAGGGTAACTTTCTGAGATAATATGCACGGAATTGTAATTTTACGACTCTGTATAATGACTGTCGCGTTCCGGACAGAGTTAATCTTACAGCTCAAATGTCGAATCTGAAGGGAATCAACGTTATTAAAAATACTAAAAATATATTAATAGTCGTTGTGTTCGTCACGAGTGGATAATATATTTCATAATATGATAAGTTCATTTTCAAACTTAGCAAATGTCCGAACAATTTAGTGTTGAAGAATCCTCTTTATGACTTTTTGTTTTTGCTTTTTCATAGAGGAAGCTATGTGTTCATGAAAAAAAAAAAATCGACATTTTGCAATGCCACGAATTGTCAGTAACCTCGGGCTTTCTTCACTTGGATTCACGAGCGATGATTGTGTTTAAGGGAGAAGCGCCAATGGCATCTCCCGCATATATCCTCTATTTCCAATCTGACCGCTATTCGCTAGGGTAACTTTCTGAGATAATATGCACGGTATTGTAATTTTACGACTCTGTATAATGACTATATCTGTCGCATTCCGGACAGAGTTAATCTTACATCCCAAATGTCGAATCTGAAGGGAATCAACGTTATTAAAAACACTAAAAATATATTAATAGTCGTTGTGTTCGTCACGAGTGGATAATATATTTTATAATATGATAAGTTCACTTTCAAACTTAGCAAATGTCCGAACAAGTTAGTGTTGAAGAACCCTCTTTATGACTTTTTGTTTTTGCTTTTTCATAGAGGAAGCTATGTGGTCATGAAAAAAAAAAAAATCGACATTTTGCAATGCCACGAATTGTCAGTAACCTCGGGCTTTCTTCACTTGGATTCACGAGCGATGCTTGTATTTAAGGGAGAAGCGCCAATGGCATCTCCCGCATATATCCTCTATTTCCAATCTGACCGCTATTCGCTAGGGTAACTTTCTGAGATAATATGCACGGAATTGTAATTTTACGACTCTGTATAATGACTATATCTGTCGCATTCCGGACAGAGTCAATCTTACAATTAGTATTAATCTTAAATGTCGAATCTGAAGGAAATCAACGTTATTAAAAACACTAAAAATATATTAATAGTCGTTGTGTTCGTCACGATTGGATAATATATTTCATAATATGATAAGTTCACTTTCAAACTTAGCAAATGTCCGAACAAGTTAGTGTTGAAGAACCTTCTTTATGCCTTTTTGTTTTTGCTTTTTCATAGAGGAAGCTATGTGTTCATGAAAAAAAAAAAATCGACATTTTCATGCCACGAATTGTCAGTAACCTCGGGCTTTCTTCACCTGGATTCACGAGCGATGCTTGTGTTTAAGGAAGAAGCGCCAATGGCATGTCCCGCATATCTCATCTAATTCCAATCTGACCACTATTCGCTAGGGTAACTTTCTGAGATAATATGTACGGAATTGTAATTTTACGACTCTGTATAATGACTATATCTGTCGCGTTCTGGACAGAGTTAATCTTACAGCCCAAATGTCGAATCTGAAGGGAATTAACGTTAGTAAAGACACTAAGAATATTAATAGTCGTTATGTCCGTCACCAGTGGATAATATATTTCGTAATATGATAAGTTCATTTTCAAACTTAGCAAATGTCCGAACAAGTTAGTGTTGAAGAACCCTCTTTATGACTTTTTGTTTTTGCTTTTTCATAGAGGAAGCTATGTGTTAATGAAAACAAAAATTCGACATTTTCATGCCACGAATTGTCAGTAACCTCGGGCTTTCTTCACCTGGATTCACGAGCGATGCTTGTGTTTAAGGAAGAAGCGCCAATGGCATCTCCCGCATATCTCCTCTATTTCCAATCCGACCACTATTCGCTAGGGTAACTTTCTGAGATAATATGCACGGAATTGTAATTTTACGACTCTGTATAATGACTATATCTGTCACATTCCGGACAGAGTTAATCTTACAGCCCAAAAGTCGAATCTGAAGGGAATCAACGTTATTAAAAACACTAAAAATACACCGAGAGAAAAAGTTTCATTGATTCACGAAAATCTTTGCCAATGAAATGAAATACTTGAATTTCAACACTATCTTTTCTTTGAATGATCTCCAACTCAATGAAAAGTAGTGACATTGATTCCAAGAAACATTTCTTTAACGCAATGAACCTTTTTCATTGATTTCAAAGATATCGTCTCTGATTCAATGAAACCTTCTTCTTACCAGCTCAAAATTTCGAAACCTATTTTTTCCTGAAGTACGCGGCAGATAAAGCTCAAATTTTGTGGGTATGTAAGGAAGTACGGCAGAAATAGGCTAAGCTTCTGACTCCTCGAAACTCGAAGCCGTTCATTCGGGAGAATCGGAAAACAAAAAAGTGAGGTTAGGTGCGAGAGAGAGATCAATGAAAACGTTTCATTGAACCAATGAAAACGTCCCTTTAAAACAATGAAACTGTATCTTTATTATATGCTCACTAAGTAAATCTTTATTTACAGGCAATGAAATGTTCTCTTTAAAATTCAAATGCACTATTTCATTGAAATCATAGAAGTATTTCGTTGAAATGAATGAAAAAAAAATCAATCCACCCATTTCTTTGGCGTCAATGAAATCTTTTCTCTGGGTGTATTAATAGTCGTTGTGTTCGTCACGAGTGAATAATAGATTTCATAATATGATAAGTTCACTTTCAAACTTAGCAAATGCCCAAACAAGTTATTGTTGAAGAATCCTCTTTATGACTTTTTGTTTTTGCTTCGTCATAGAGGAAGCTTATGTTTTCATGAAAAAAAAAATTATGAGTTTTTCATGTCAGGATACTCAGAATGGTCCAAAACGTCGAAAAAAGTGGTCCAGAAAAAAATGTCTGTATGTATGTGTGTGTGAATGTATACAAATTCGAAAATTCAATCGCCTGTAAATAAAGTATGGTTTTAGCTATCGAGCTGACATTTGATATACACGTGAAGCACCATCCCCTCTTCAATTGTTGCAATTTTTGACAAATTATATACACACATTTCGATTTTATGCCGTTTCGAATTTTTTGAAAAAAGGGCGTGGGCGCTCTAACTTTCGTAAAATGTAGTCTATTTTGCTAAATAGTTGTTTATAAGAGCACGTGCACTCAATGTTGTTTGGTATTCAATTTGTCTCGAATCGGTAAAGTGCTTCAGATTTTATAGAATTTTGAATTTTTGAAAAAATTTACATTATCGCTCTATTATAACTTTTGCAAAACTTGAGATAGCGGGCTCAAATTTTGTATGTAAATGAAACAATAATCAGCGATTATATATGTATAATTTAGTGACGATCGGTATGAAATTTTTGATTTTATGGAATGCTGAGTTACTTTTAAAAATATACGTTATCACATTTACTTTCGGAAACGCTTTAATAATAACGGAATAACGAAATAGAAAAAGCCAATTCACAACACATTTATTTATCTAATTAAATCAAGGAAGCAAAGTAGAACGTTGCACATTGCTTCCTCATTATTTTTCGCTTTTTACAAAGCTTCCTCTACGAGGAAGCCAAAATTGATTAACATACTTGCTCATAGAGGTAGCTTTGTAAAATGCGAAAAATAATGAGGAAGCAACATGCAAGGTTCTACCATGCATCCTTTTTTTATTTATTTTCGGCGCATAAACTTTTTTCCTTTGATATTTCAGTTTATAAAAACAAGACTTCCTCTTTTTGAACATTCAAAATGGTAAAACGTTTGTTGTTATATGCAGACTACTTATGAAGTTGATGTTTTGGTCCGAGGATTTATACCAACATGCATTTCCCGTAGTCTTCACTTTTAAGCACATCGTATACTATATATGTCGAAAGAGGGTGTTTTTAGAAGTGATAGCATGTATCAAAAAAATATTGGTGCTTCTGCTATCGTCACATTGCATTCATGTTCTCCCACAACACATTTCATCGTCGCGTAGGCATTGGCAAATTCGCACGGATTTGTCAGAGTCGTTGGTGCTATATCGGTCGTTTGCTGATCCACGGTGACTCTCACATCCCGGACTTCCTTGATCGATGGTCTCGTAACGTATCCCCGGTTGAAGAGAAAAATGGGGCATCGCACAGCCTGTGCCACATCGAGTATATCAATCAAATGACAAACAGCATTGGCGCCTGTAGATCCTCGACGTCCATGCTCACTTCTATACATTCTGCACCATGAGCTACAGATCCGAAACACAAACGGCCAGATGCTGTTCAAAGCTTTAGGCAAGTGGTAATCCCAACGCTTTATTAGTCACCACTTAACGATGTACGACTATGAAATCAAATCCAACTTCCCGAGTAGAAATTCTGATACTGGCGCAACATGGGCATTATCAGGTAGGCCGTAGTTCCTTATCAGGCAGTGCCAAGGCAACTAGACCGGACCCGCTTCCAAAACGTAACGTTGGGGTTGATACGGCCATGATCAGGGAGACTGTTAAGGCCATGATCGGGGAAATTGCTCAGGCCATGATCAGGATACGTGTTCGAGCCGTGACCAGAATTGCGTAAGGCTCCGGTCTGGAACTGTCGAGGCAGGGAATTCCTAAATGAATTAAAACTCGTCTTACATTTTTGTTTTTCTTTTATTACTTTAAGCTTTTCAACTTAAAAGAACTTTAATATTCACTGCATATTATTTTGCGAGAAACACAGAAAACCGAGTTAAAGTGTGCCAAAATTGCTCGGGCTTCATGATTGTAATGTTACCTTTAAAAAAACTCGCGAAATGAATAATAAAGAATCGGAAAATACATCTAGTAAGGGTCGAGTACGGTTTCCTGATCAAAATTGGTGCACAAAATGGCGCTGGGTTTAATACGGAAAGTTGGTCCACGAGATGGTGCTTGGGTATTATCAGGCACCTTTCTCCGCACAAAATCAGGTCCCTATAAGGCACTCCACTGAAAGGCAAGCCTTAAGATTTCCCGATCACGACCTGATCAGTCCTCAGGCACCCGTGATAGAATTTCTACTCGGGTTTGGGCCTTAATTTTTGGATATGCTGTACCTGAAAAATTAACACAAATAATGGCAAAGTTTGAAGAATTTTGACCGTCTTGTTTTTCCGTAATACGATTTCGAAGTGGACCACTGTGAGCCTTTTTTAACATGTGCCCTTATGGGCGACAGCACTGTGCGGTGGTTAATCATTAGTTTACTAGGCACTGATTCAACTACGGATTATGAAAAACCAGGTTAAGGTAGTCTGTTCACATTAGCTAGTCAAATCAGTGCTAAATTTTTAATCGCGTTTCTACACATTTTGGTAGTTTTGCCAACTGTTCTGCAGAGTGGCTTGCTCATCAGCATTAGTTCTTAATATATAAATCCATCCACAGACACGGTTTGAAATAAAAATACCCTGATACATACAAATTTCGGATGAGGTTGTTGTCATCCAGTTTTATATTAGAAAAAACCACAATATTAATCTAGTTATAACGAGCAATAGCTTATGTTGTTTGTTAAAAAATGCTTCATTGATTGACCGAACAAATTCTGTATTAGTATTAGTTATTCACAAGTTACAAGCATGTGTAAATCTGATGATAGGTTAGAGTAGATAAAAAACGGTTACATTTTTCTTACAAAGAATACTATAAGAAAATGTCTCCGGTCAATCAATGAATTATCTTTTAATAAACAAAATGAGCTATCGTTCGTCAAAGTCTGACAAAAATTATGGTTTTTTCTAATATAAAACTGGATGACAACCTCATCCGACATTTGTATGTATCAGGATATTTTAATTGAAAACCGTGTCTGTGGATGGATTTATATATTAAGATCTAATGCTGATGAGCAAGCCACTCTGCAGAACAGTCGGCAAAACTACCAAAATGTGTAGAAATGCGATTAAAAAATTAGCACTGATTTGACTAGCTAATGTGAACAGACTACCTTAAGAAGGTCAAGGTTTGTTGAAAAAAAAAAAAAATCACATGTCACCGACTGAATCCAAAGTTAAATCGACATAAAGAACTTTTTTTTCAATCGGGCGATAGTGTATTGACTAGCTCAGCGCTCCCACATCACGCCGTGCTCTACCTCGTCTATCCTTTCCCTGTCGTTCCCCCCTCTCTTAGTCGTACATCCTTAACGAGAAGTAATACAACAGAACACAGAAAAATGACGAACTTTTCTATATTTTATTTTCGCCGGAAATCACACCTTTGACGGTCACAATTCTAACGAAGGTTTGAAATCGGTGAAACTTTGCCGCCACCTTTTAGTGGCCACAAAATGGGCTCGCAACTTTATTCCCAGAGACCAAAGTCATTCCATGTAAAGTGCGTTTTCATATTTATCACCGTTTACAAATTTCAAAACTCTGATTGAAAAACAATTGGTTATAATAGGTTTCATTCAGATTTGTGTCTGTTTCACTAGTTCTGATCGGAACGTTTAACCAGAGTTACATATTTTTCGAGTATATCTCTTTTTCGTTTCTGTTGGAATTCAAAATACTCTGCAGTGTTAGTTGTGTTCGTCTGGACAGGCGTCACCATTAATCGGACCTCGATTAAGAGCACGCGGCTATAATGGCCAGTTATTACAATGTCCAATGTTCTTCATCGGACATAAACCAGGGCGCCCGTAATGAGGGCTCAGTTGGACCTAAACCCGGTCATCCTGCCATTAAACAAGGCTTAACCATGTACAAACCTGGTGCGCACGTTTTTAATACAGGTCTTAATTGGGCTTCCGATTTTGACGACACAATTCGATTCTCTACATTATGGATTCTCCAATCCCTTGACACATTCCGATCGTCCACACTCTGCATACTACAAAACTCGATAGCTCACGTTTAAGTATCTGCGTTACTGTTTCGATACATTACAGATTCTCGTGCAGTATGTTTCGTACAATACGTGAGGTGTTCTCCAATTTTCTGGTAGTTTCGCTACATTTACTTTGTATTTTCATGATTCTTGTTTTGTTTTGTTTTTCTTCAACAAAAAACGCCTTTTTCACTTTGATGCTTTATCTACCAGACGCATTTACTCGCATTACATCATTTTCTTTGGAACCTACAGAGGGTTAAAGTTCTATACCTAGTAATTTCATTTTTCGCGTTAGACCAATCAAATCTAAAAAAGATGATCGTATCGAATTTATCCCGTGAGTGCTATAAGACGATTTCTATACTATATCACCCATACACGTACTTTCTATACTTTTTATCTGCTTTTGCTGCAAACTTCGAACTGTTATACGAGGCTGTTGTGTCGCTATTCACGCGGAGGGTGATTCTTGTTGAAAAGGGTCGTTCCGACGGTGACTGGAGTTTTTCCATCACGACTTTTTCGATTGTTTGTCGATTTACGGGGGCCAAGACGGTTGCTTGACTCTGAAGGCATTGCCTTTCACCTGAACGCGCATAGCGTTCTTTGCTCGTGCGTGAGGCAATAAACCTCGTCCATTAGCCGGAAGTGGAGGATGCGTAATCGGCGAGGAGCATAGAGGGAGCCACTTTAGAGCGAGCGAGTTTAACACACATCGAGAGAAAAGATTTCATTGACGCCAAAGAAATGGGTGGTTTGGTTTTTTTTTTTCATTCATTCCAACGAAATATTTCTTTGATTTCAATGAAATAGTGCATTTATCCGTGAGGAAATCTTATCAGGGTTCTTCCAAGGCCCCGATTAATATTCCCTAATTCTCTTAGGGGCCTTATGTGGAAGCCTCATAAGGTTTTGCAAATGACGGTCACGCTTTTTTCTTCGGGACCTTTAAAGGCTAAATGTTAGAGGCCTTTAAAGGCAAAATAATGAGGACCTTTTAAGGCTGCCCTATTAAATCCTTACTAAAATAATAAAGAAATTCAATTTAATAATCTATATTAGATATTTCTTCTTTCTCTACACGATGGTACATATTAATCGCTGAAAAAACATATTACATTTTTTTTTACATTGACAGGAATCGAACCTATAACCCTCCGGATGGTGTAGTCGCGTTGCGCCTTAGCTCTCTTAGCCATTCAAATCATATGAATATGCAATTTTTTTTGTCTATTTGAATGACTGTAATATGAAATATGAAATAAAATTAATGTAATATAGTCAGAACTTGATAGATTTACATGACTGCGCCTGATGTGTAAAAATAAAAGCACATTCAGTTATTTTTTTACAGAAATTGGTTTATCGAATAGGGTACATTGTATCGTTGTTGTCATCTATAATTATATTCCACAAAATTGCTTGTTTTATCGTTTTATATGCTATGTTCATTCTTTTATATGAGGCCCTTATGTTCATTGTTTTATATAAGGAGACCCTTATCTGGCAAAATTATTATTGATTTGTTTATTTGGTGCCATGATTTAGCCTGACTGGGCCCTTAATTAATTGCCTTAATATAGCCCCAATAAATATCAGCATAAAACTCTACAGTTTCCTTAGTAGGTCCCTAATTGGGAGTGATATGGAACTCCCTTTTATGGTGTCCACATTAAAGCCCGATAGGGCCCTAAGTTATCTTAGGGCAACCCTGATATTTTTCTTCACGGGTTGAATTTCAAAGAGAACATTTCATTGCCTGTAAATAAAGATTTAATTAGTGAGGATATAATAAAGAAAAAGTTTCATTGTTTTAAAGAGACGTTTTCATTGGTTCGAAGTAACGTTTTCATTGATCTCTCTCTCGCACCTAACCTCACTTTTTTGTTTTCCGGTTCTCCCGCACGAACGGCTTCGAGTTTCGAGGAGCCAGAAGCTTAGCCTATTTCTGCCGTACTTCCTTACATACTCACAAAATTTTAGCTTTATCTGCCGCGTATTTTAGGAAAAAATAGGTTTCGAAATTTTGAGCTGGTAAGAAGAAGGTTTCATTGAATCAGAGACGATATCTTTGAAATCAATGAAAAAGACTTATTGGTTTAAAGAAATGTTTCTTCGAAACAATGACACTACTTTTCATTGTGTTTGAGATCATTCAAAGAAAAGATAGTATTGAAATTCAAGTATTTCATTTCATTGGCAAAGATTTCCGTGAATCAATTAAAATTTTTCTCTCGGTGCAGAATGTCTGAGGTTGCCTATTATGCTCAGTTCTCTTTTCTCTCCCTGTCGCTTTCACACGGTATTGCGGATGATTCCAAGTTTTCCGATTACATCCGGAAAACCACTGTAAAAAAACAATTTACTTGAAATTTAATGTGCACGTATTGGAAATTTTTATGCATAAACTGGTATACTAAATTTAATATGAGAGTGCGATGTAAAATTGAGGTATGTTAAAAAGTAATTGCAATGATTTACTTTAATTTTATTAGTTTATACAATATGAGTAATTTTCATTTATTAAAAATAATCATGATATGACACATACTTGAGATTCGTACGAAATTCAATAGTAATATTTTACGGGCTGAAGAAAAATATCCAATTTGGCGAGTTATCTGGATAAACGCATTGCGGCAACGGTACCAGTGTTGTAAAGATTCTTTCTGGATGCAGTGATGCCAGAAATTTTGTAGCCGGCTTCCAGCATACGTCGTATTTAATTGAGAATTATTTTATATATGCGACGGGATATTTTTGTAATATAGCGAAATATGTTATGTACTCAGTTTTGTATGTGTGCTATATTTTGAACAAACAAGCTGCCGTTCCGACGATAACGCTGTGATGTTTTGATCAGTTTCGACAGCAGGTTCCATTACAAGTCGGCTCAGGGAAGGATTTTATTGGCGATTAGGAGGTAAGCCTCTTGCTATGCCGCGTAATGCTCGCCGTATATTATCTTGCGTGCAATGTAATCAGAAGTGCTGCGCTGGGAGGAGTGGATCGAAACTATTTACCATTATCTGCGAGGTAAGTGCTCGCTCTCCGGTTGGGAATTTCGTGTTTGATATGCTCTTCGACGAAGCTCGGTGTCTCGTCGAGCGATGGGTGCAGCAACGGATCAATAGCCATATAAAAGCAATAGAGACCTGTGAGAAGAGCGCCCGTTGATGAAGTCATCCAACTAACATCGAAGGTGAAAATTACCTGCACTTTCAGAACACATAAGGTATCTCCTTTCATCAATTTGCTCTTGACTATGCCGACGAAAAGCAATCCTTTTTACGGGCTGCCACCTTCTTCAAAAATCTACTAACCCCTAAGACCAATATTGATGGACAATTCAGTTTTTTTATCATAATTTTATCATAATTTTTATTAGCGTACTATGACTTTTACAGATTATCGTGGATGAAATAACTTGCATTTTCGATATAAGAACTCGTGCCATTTTATTAGTTTCATGAATTGCTATTAGAAGTGGTGCATGGATAGAAATTATGCTACCATTACAAAATTATTTAAAATAAAATTAGGTATAAAGGTAGGTAGATTAAAATTTTATTAGGTTTAGATAAAATAAAAATCCTAAATATTAAAATAAATTTAGGATTTTCCGACCGAGTGTCGGATTTCCGAATTCTGAAATCAGAACCGACCAAAAGTGACTTTTTAAAAAATCATCTAAAAAGGCATGTACACTCAGAGAAAATTATGGTATTAGGAACTATAAAGTGACAACTATTCATTTTTTGTTCGTACGACCAATTTTTTAATAGTTGCCACAACTATCAAATAGTTACTATAACTACAAAATAGTTGCCACAACTATTTTCATAGTTACCGTAATAAGAAGATAGTTGCCACTTTATAGTTGTCTGTGTTACCACAATTTCTCTGAGTGTAACTTTCTGAGGTACAATATGCGACTTGGGAACGATAATGAAAGCCAAAATTCGATATCTTGAAGAATAAAAATTAGGTTGGATTTTCCGATCGGAAATCGAATCTGTGAATTCTTAAATCAGAAACGGAATAAAGTCCCAATTTAAAAAATTACTAACTGTGGATTTAATAACTTGCATTTTCGATATAAGAACTCGAGTTATTTTAGTAGTTTCGTGAATTGCTATTAGAAGTTGTGCATGGTTAGAAATTATACTACCATTACAATATCATATTTAATCTGTAACTTGCAGTGATGGATTAAAATTACAATTCATACACTGTAAGAAATAAGTAGTTCGTAAAACTGACAAATGGGTTCTCACAACCACCCGGAATAGTTCATATAGCGCCAACTACTCAGTTAGTTGAAGCATCTACTTAGTTGGATAAAGGAACTGAAATGTCGTTGGTAGAATACCCCTAGTAACAGGAACCAACAGAAATAGCAACTTGAGCTATACACTTAGTTAGTACATGCAATCTGTTTTAGTGCAGTTCTAGTTCAGAAACGTTGGATTTGGGTATTAGCTCGTCGTTGCCGAACTGACGAAGAAGGTCATCGATAGATACATTCACACCATCCATCTAAGAAAATGCGAAAAATGAGGTTAGAAGCGTCATTTCCATATATTCATAATGGCATGGATCATCACCAAATCCCAATTCTTTAAAAATGAAGAGCATCTACTTCTAATACTATTTACTATAACCCTATGTTTAGTATGGTCCGCTGTAAATTCATTTTCTTGTAACTTCGCACTCAGGGTTGTCAGATTTGGCTACTTCGAAGGCGTCTTTTGCGCCGAAATGTTGAAATTGGCGCCTTGGCGATTTTTGGTTACTTTAGAATTTTCCTCCGTTATTTTTAATTTTCGTCGATTTTCACTGAAATCGAAGCTTCAAAACGCTGATCTACTTTCTCGTATAAAAATATCTCCATGCATATCTCCACGTAGATGCTCAGTAAGATTTTTTAATGTATTATGTTTACGTTAATTATCCGTTTATCGTTTACACGACGATATTTTGAGACATATTTTGGCACTCGTTGCATGTATCTTCAACACTTCTCCGTCAGATGACTCTGTCCTCCGTCGCTTATTCCCGTGAACTAATGGTGATTTCTGATTGGCAAGTTTCTATGCTAGTCGTATAAATTGTGCGCCAAATGTTTTGCAATATTACAATGTAATATTTGAAAATACAAACTGAAATACATAAATTATCATACATTCAAGCTTCTTTTTGTTTGTACCTACAAATCACAAATTTCACAAGGTTAATAAAAAAAACTCCAAGATGGCGCCGACATACAGTTATTTTGGCTTCTTAGAGATAATCAGTGGCGAATTTTGGCGTTTTTAGGAACCCTGTGGATTGGCTACCTGTTCATCTGGCAACCCTGATCGCACTTCGATATGTCACGTCGCGTTCTTCATATAACACAATGGCGTTGCTAGTCTTGGACATTCACGAACTAAAAAATATTCTACAGTAGTTACTAGAACCAACCAATTAGATTTGCGAGGGCAGCGATTGGTAATGAAAACCAACTCGTAGGGTGCCGGCAACATTCGAATCGTGTTTACAGCTACTATCGCCGGTAGTTGCGCCACCTCATGGCTGTTGGTAAGGACAGAATTATGATTGGTTGTCCGAATTAACTCGTCGGTCTTACTTACTATTTTTCGATTACCAATCACGTATAGTTGAGGATACTTTTTCAATTTGGTTTCTGTAACTAATCTGCGGCACATTATATACTGGAAATGGTTATCGCGACTCCATTTTTCTTTCCGTGTCTTTACGAAACGGAATTGATAATTCGAAGCTCACCCCTCGTCGTAACAGATCTTGAGACCTATGATGCGAATTTTAGAATCGTGCTAATTGTGATAACCAACCAAAGAAGCATCCGTGTCATCAACCGTTCGGCATCCCCGGAAAAACCGTCGACGTTTTTATCATCTTTTGTTGTGCAGTCCATCTGGAATATCTTGTCACCCGAGTAGAAAAATTGCATCAGGCATGCCTGCTGTCACACGATGTCCAGATCAGTTTTAGGTATGGTAACCTTATTTGGGGTCGCCGTAAATTCACCTGCTCAGGTCCATGTAAGGCTGAGATATGGCATTC
Organism: Ephialtes manifestator; assembly: GCA_963970395.1. Taxonomy (NCBI): domain Eukaryota; kingdom Metazoa; phylum Arthropoda; class Insecta; order Hymenoptera; family Ichneumonidae; genus Ephialtes; species Ephialtes manifestator. Next base: position 19,897,671 of record OZ019978.1, on the reverse strand, counting down.
GTACTTAATAATGCCATCTTTCCACCGGATCAGGCTGATGTCAGGCTTTACATATGGTAACCTCATATAAATATGCCATTCATCGACCTTATCCGTTGCGCATAAGGTCTTCCTGTGGCATTTGGACCGAGATTTTGTCCAATTTACCTTTACTTTCCCTGGTCAGATACGCATACGATCTTCGTATGGCATAGTTTTTTTAAAAAATATGCCGTAAATTTACATTATCAGGTTCGTGTACGGGTTAGATACGGCATTCGTTAAAAACATTTAAAAATTATTGTTATGCAAAATCAATCTTTCAGCACCTTGCGTATGCTGGATTTTTTCACATCTTTATCCCATCGAGAAGTATTCGCAATTTTCGCTGAAACTCACGTTTTACGGGACTGTACCACTAGAATTACTTTGAAATCTATCCAGGTACTGACCGTCAAACGCCAGTACCTGCATGGGTGACCGCCCCATCATGTTTGAGTTTTGAATATTTCGGTCGTAGTCACAATAAATGAATGTGCAGTCTTGACGTATTTTCATTTTAAGTATACTTCAAATAGACAATAAATATATAAACTTTCTAAGATGTCAATGGCCGAGTGGGCTAAGGTGCAGAGCTGTCACCCATAGGATCAAGGTTCGATTCCCACCAACGGCAAATAAATTTACATGTGTTTTTTTCAGCAATTAATATGTACTGAAAACTAAATAAGCTCGAATATCCAATAGAAAGTGCAAAATAAATAGAATTCGATGAGCGCAGATAATTATTTTGTAATTTATTTGCCGTTTTTATAAGTAGGGGCTTAGTAGGGCAGCCTCTATTCGGCCCTTATCTGGAAAACTTAATCTGGCCCTGATCATGCGCTGCGTTACTTTCCTGCAAGGCCCGTATAAGGTTGCCAGGCAGGGGCCTTAGATTTAAATCCGGCTACCACGCTAGGGCCTGATATTCCCCGTAGCTGAATTTCTACTCGGGCACTACTATCACTATCCTCCTCCATCTCTAATTATAATTTCCTATTGCTTAACATAAATCACAATCTCGCGTTGCGTCAATATTAGAACTGTCAAAATGAATAACATGCCTGAAGCTGTTTGTCGACGAGTATCAACTTCACGTTGGTACGACAGTCATTTACGGACCGAACAAAATGACAACAATACTTATATCCAAAATGCGAGATATTTTACCCACAGATTTTTTGAAGAGACATAAGTTTCTCATTCACCGAATTGGAACGTAAATTAATATATTGTAGCGAATACGAAAATTTGGATTAAAAAAAAACATTACGGAGGTATGTAAGAATTGAAGATCGAACGAATTCATAAACATCGGCAACATCAAATCCAACGTGACGATACTTATCGCCATGATCTACAATGGAGTTTAATCCTGCTATCGGATTTCTATGCTTTCTCGTGAATGTTTTACGACACGCTCAACGCTATACCGGAGTGGATATTTCGCGGTGCATAACGTAGAGGTTATGACTACGAGACTGCCTCTAAGCAGTCTCATAGTCACTTTGAGTTTATCGATACTCGAGCACGTGAGGAGAAAGAACCATCATTTGAGTTGGTTTGAAGAACATGCCAGTTGCTTTAAATGTAGCTCTAGCTGTTGTTGCATTCCCTGATAAACTATGCTTTTTCTTCTCCTCCGAATGTTCCGCCGGTCGAATTGGTTTCAGTAGAGCTTTACAGCACTTTGGTGTATAGTTAAGAAACTACCGACTACTTCGTACAATATTCACGGACATTTTAGTCTTTTATTATTTACGTTTCTTATTCCCCGAATGAAAATATAAAATAAATGGTATATTGTAGCGAATATGGAAATTAGAATTTGCGGAAACACGATATTTCAGAGATATGAGATTTAAAGATCAAACGGATAAATTACTTGATAACAAATTTCAAAGAGTCTTGCAAGACTCCTTGAAATTTTGAGAAAATTGAAATTTGGAGAAAACTGTTTTGCTAAGTCAGCAAATCTTTTGTTAAAATAGTGATAACATTACATTATTTGTTAGCCTTGCTAAAAAATTTGTTAGTCTTACAAAATCTTCTTGTCAGCGTAACAAATTATCTTGCTAAGCTAACAAATCATTCAGCTAGGCTAGCAAATAATGTGATGTTATCACTATTTTGACAAAAGATTTGCTGGCTTAGCAAAACGGTTTTCTCCGTGTTGCTGGAACGGCATAGCAGATGGACAAATTGCAATCGGGTATCAATATTAGGAATTATGTAATCAATAGAATCTCATAATCACTTCGAGTTTGTCGATACTCGAGAAAATGAGGAGAAGAAACTAGAATGGGAGTTGTTATGAAGAAAATGTTAGTTGGGTTGAATGTGTAGCCTTAGGAATTGTTGCATTCTTTGATAAACTTCGCTTTTTCTTCCCTTCCGAATGTTCCGCCAGTCGAATCGGTTTTAGAAGAGCTTTACAGCACTTTGGTGTATGCTAGATCCCAAGTAAGTAGTCTCCTGCGAGTTAAATCGGTTAAAGGAAAAGCAAACCTCTTTCATTCTCCTTGATAGTTCCACGAACGTATACGCTTTTGAAACTTGCTTCAGAATTGGCTATAGGTGAGCTATAGCAGCGGAGGACACAGTCGTGCATAAAGAAATAAATTCTGCACTTGGGCCTTGCTCTGTTTCTTATTTTTCACTTTTTTTTTGCAGCTGCACTGTAAAAAATGAATTGAAGTATTTGTACTTTTACTCAAAAGGTTTGTCTAAAAAATTTTCTTCAAGATATCGAATTTTAACCTTCAATATCGTTCTCAAGTCGCATATTCTACCGGTTATATGCCTTTTTACCATGATTTAAAAAAATGGGCCTTTTTTCCGTTTCTGATTCCAGAATTCAGAGATCCGAGTTTCAGTCGGAAAATCCAACCTATTTTTTTTTTAATTTCAGCTATCGAATTTTAACTTTCACTATTGTTCTCAAGTATCGTATTCTACTCCTGAAAATACCGGTTACATGCCGTTTTACCGTGATTTAAAAAAACGGCACCTTTTCCGTTTCTGATTCCAGAATTCACAGATCCGACTTTCGGTCGGAAAATCCAACCTAAATTTCTTTAAATTTAAGCTATCGAATTTTAACTTTCACTATCTTTCTCAAGTATCATATTCTACTCCTGAAAATACCGGTTACATGCCTTTTTACCATGATTAAAAAAAAGGGACTTTTTTCCATTTTTGATTCCAGAATTCACAGATCCGACTTCCGGTCGGAAAATCGAGTCTAATTTTTTTTCTTCAAGGTATCGATTTTTGCCCTTCACTATCGTTCTCAAGTCGCATATTCTACCCCTGAAAATACCGGTTACATGCCTTTTTGCCATGATTTTAAAAAAGGCACTTTTTCCGTTTCTGATTCCAGAATTCACAGATCCGACTTTCGGTCGGAAAATCCAACCTAAATTTTTATTTCTTTAATATATCGAATTTTGGTCTTCACTATCGTTCTCAAGTCGCATATTCTACCCCTGAAAATATCGATTACATGCCTTTTTACCATGATTTAAAAAAAGGGCCTTTTGTCCGTTTTTGATTCCAGAATTCACAGATCCGATTTTCGGTCGGAAAATCCAACCTAAATTTTTATTTCTTTAAGATATCGAATTCTGGTCTTTACCATCGTTCTCAAGTCGCACATTCTACCCCTGAAAATACCGGTTACATGCCTTTTTACCATGATTTAAAAAAAGGCACTTTTTCCGTTTCTGATTCCAGAATTCACAGATCCGACTTCCGGTCGGAAAATCCAACCTAAATTTTTTTGTTCTTTAAGATATCAAATTTTTCCCTTCACTATCGTTCTCAATTCGCATATTCTACCCCTGAAAATTCCGGTTACATGCCTTTTTACCGTGATTTAAAAAAACGGCACTTTTTCCGTTTCTGATTCCAGAATTCGCAGATCCGACTTTCGATCAGAAAATCCAACCTAAATTTTTTTAAATTTAAGCTATCGAATTTTAACTTTCACTATTGTTCTCAAGTATCATATTCTACTCCTGAAAATACCGGTTACATGCCTTTTTACCATGATTTAAAAAAAGGGACATTTTTCCGTTTCTAATTCTAGAATTTACAGATCCGACTTCCGGTCGGAAAATCGAATCTAATTTTTTTTTCTTTAAGATATTGAATTTTGACTTTCACTATCGTTCTCAAGTCGCATATTCTACCCCTGAAAATACCGGTTACATGCCTTTTTACCATGATTAAAAAAAAGGCACTTTTTCCGTTTCTGATTCCAGAATTCACAGATCCGACTTTCGGTCGGAAAATCCAACCTAAATTTTTATTTCTTTAAGCTATCGAATTTTGCCCTTCACTATCGTTGCCAAGTCGCATATTCTACCCCTGAAAATACCGGTTATATGCGTTTTTACCATGATTTCAAACAAGGATGCAAAGTGCATATAACTTCCTAATTATTTTTCGTTTTTTACAAAGCTCCCTCTACGAGGAAGTATGTTAATCAATTTTGATTGCCTCATAGATGAGGCTTTATAAAAAGCGAAAAATAATGAGAAAGCAATGTGCAAGTTTCTACTTTGCATTCTTTTTACCTTTATATCATACCCTTGATTTACATATTATTCCGAAAACAAAGGCTGCTTTCCGAGAAGATAAAAAACAGAAAAAAAAAACAAAAATATATGAATTTCGTCGGTAATTCGATAAATAGCGCTCGAATAAAATTCCACCAGTACGGCAGAAAGGTAGGGAGGAGGGTGCGAGTGACGAAATGGAGAAAGGTTGGGAGTAGCGGAGGAGGTAGAGTGTTTAGTAGAACGAAACACGCGGAGGGCGGTGGTGTGTATAGTGCGAGGGCTTGTCGAGACTGCCGTGACTCGCTGAGTGGGGAAAACCTCTCGTTGGAGGGATGGAAAACGTGTGGCGTGGAGAGCGAATACATCGTTGCGCGGCTCGACGTTTCCTTCGGCATGGCGCGGAGTCGAATGTGCAGAAAGCAGCCAGAAAGCTTCCTACTGGCCCATAGTACAAACCGGTGAGTTTCGGGTGAGTTTTATAGTACGCGTTTCGTGCATCAGCAGCAGCAGCAGCAGCAGCACCACCGGATGGAAGAGGAACTTCTCTTTCTCTTTCGTTCTCTTCCGACTATCTATCTTTGTATGGTTGCGGCAGAGCTTTGAAAGCTTCGACGTCTCCGCTTTGCCCTTACTCTGCCCTGCGTCTCTCTCTCTCGTTCCCTTTCCCTCCCTCTCAGTCTCTGTGTACGTGTGTACGTATTCGTGTTCCAAAGGAAAGAAACAGCAGTAGCAGAAGCAGCAGCATACTAGCGCCAACGACGTGGCGCCTGCGCGTCCTTGTGCGTCGCTTTCGCGTTCCGAAGCACAGTAATTCGTGGGGCGCGAAGCGGGAGAGTCGCGCGGACTTGATACTCGTACGTATTATCCGTGTAGTCGCGCGCGAAATAACCTAAGTTGAGCTGATAGCTCCATGCAGTATACATAAGTCGCTCGATTCCATTGGTGCATCGCCCTAGCCGGTGTTATAAATGCTATACATACTAGCCGAGATTGCTGTTATGCCCTGCCAGCGTGGGGTAGGTTTTCCGTAGATTTTCGTTGTGCTGCACTATTTATAACTTTGCCGTACACTATGTAGATGTTTTTTTAACAAGAGTGAATATAAGCGATACTGAGCAACTGAGTGAATGAATAACGAGTAACCAGTGTTACTCGTTTAAACGTTTTGTATTCGTGTGTTGATGGATTATGAAACTGTCCGACGAATTTGCATCACAGGTGGACTTTTGAAAATCAAAACAAAAGCGAGATATGTACATCCGCTCTATTTCTATAGTGTTAATATGTATTTCTGTTGTCATTTGACTGTTAAAGTTTAGGGGGAGTAATTATGCTATGATTTATGGGAGTTTTTAAGTCCATCTGCGATGCTGAAATTGTCACGCAGCATCTATATCATTTTTACTTCTCTCGACGATTCCATGAGACATTGATTATGAACATAGGTAGGATTTAAGGAAGAGGAGGAAGAAGAAGTTTTTGAAAGATGTAGGGGTGGAAAAGAGTACGAAATATCCAAGGAATGCAGCTCGTTACAACAAATCGTGCTCACCTCTCATTCTCGTTATTCCGTTCTTATCGCAATTGCATCTTCTTTCCGTGATGCATTCGCCGAAACACGATTGGCCAGTCTGAGGGCTGATGAGTTAAGGAACTTTACCGGGGGTTGAAGCGATATATATTCCCTCTGTTACTGGCATCGTAATCGTTGGCTGCCACGAAACGAGCGATAAACTCTCACGAGCTCGAGCGCGTGCTAAACTCCGCATCGTTTCAACGTTTTCTATCTCGCTGTGTCTCACTTCATCCTCTAGTATGTCTTAAAGCTTTGACTCTGTCTCTTTCCGTCGCTCACTTCTGGCTTCCTCCCGCTTTGCTCCACTGCCCCCTCGTTTAAATAGGTCGACCGCTTCGAGGGAGGTGAGGTTATCGTCCTGTGAGGACGCGCACCTTCTCTAATGCCTGCTCTCTCTGTGCTTCCGGCTCCCTTCTACTGTCATACTGTTGTTATTTTCATTTCGACGTTGTTTACCTTCGTATTACACGGAGAAAAATGCTTGGTTGGATTTACTAAGATTTTGGTTAAAAATTTTACCAAGAAAAATTTGGGAGGCGCAACCACACTGAAAAAAAAGATTAGTTGCCATAACCAAGAAATGAGTTGACACAACCAATTGATTATTCTATTTCCCTTACAACGCAAATGGTAGTGCCAACGTTGTTTACCTTCGTATTACATGGAGAAAAATGCTTGGTTGGGTTTACTAAGATTTTGGTTAAAAATGTTACCAAGAGAAATTTGGGAGGCGCAACCACACTGAAAAAAAAGATTAGTTGCCATAACCAAGAAATGAGTTGACACAACCAATTGATTGTTCTATTTCCCTTACAACGCAAATGATAGTGTCAACGTTGTTTACCTTCGTATTACACGGAGAAAAATGCTTGGTTGGGTTTACTAAGATTTTGGTTAAAAATTTTACCAAGAAAAATTTGGGAGGCGCAAACACACTGAAAAAAAAGATTAGTTGCCATAACCAAGAAATGAGTTGACACAACCAATTGATTATTCTATTTCTATTTGTTGTTTACCTTCGTATTACACGAAGAAAAATGCTTGGTTGGGTTTACTAAGATTTTGGTTAAAAATGTTACCAAGAAAAGTTTGGGAGGCGCAAACACACTGAAAAAAAAGATTCGTTGCCATAACCAAGAAATGAGTTGACACAACCAATTGATTATTCTATTTCCCTTACAACGCAAATGGTAGTGCCAACGTTGTTTGCCTTCGTATTACACGGAGAAAAATGCTTGGTTGGGCTTACTAAGATTTTGGTTAAAAATTTTACCAAGAAAAATTTGGTAGGCGCAACCACACTGAAAAAAAAAATTAGTTGCCATAACCAAGAAATGAGTTGACACAACCAACTGATTATTCTATTTCCCTTACAACGCTAATGGTAGTGCCAACGTTGTTTACCTTCGTATTACACGGAGAAAAATGCTTGGTTGGGCTTACTAAGATTTTGGTTAAAAATTTTACCAAGATAAATTTGGGAGGCGCAACCACACTGAAAAAAAATTAGTTGCCATAACCAAGAAATGAGTTGACACAACCAATTGATTATTCTATTTCCCTTACAACGCTAATGGTAGTGCCAACGTTGTTTACCTTCGTATTACACGGAGAAAAATGCTTGGTTGGGCTTACTAAGATTTTGGTTAAAAATTTTACCAAAAAAACTTTGGGTGGCGCAACCACACTGAAAGAAAAAGATTAGTTGCCATAACCAAGAAATGAGTTGACACAATCACTTGATTGTTCTATTTCCCTTACAACGCAAATGGTAGTGCCAACGTTGTTTACCTTCGTATTATACGAAGAAAAATGCTTGGTTGGACTTACTAAGATTTTGGTTAAAAATTTTACCAAGAAAAATTTGGGAGGCGCAAACACACTGAAAAAAAAGATTAGTTGCCATAACCAAGAAATGAGTTGACACAACCAATTGATTATTCTATCTTTCTTACAACGCAAATGGTAGTGCCAACGTTGTTTACCTTCGTATTATACGAAGAAAAATGCTTGGTTGGACTTACTAAGTTTTGGTTAAAAATTTTACCAAGAAAAATTTGGGAGGCGCAAACACACTGAAAAAAAAGATTAGTTGCCATAACCAAGAAATGAGTTGACACAACCAATTGATTATTCTATTTCCCTTACAACGCAAATGGTAGTGCCAACGTTGTTTACCTTCGTATTACACGGAAAAAAATGCTTGGTTGGGCTTACTAAGATTTTGGTTAAAAATTTTACCAAGAAAAATTTGGGAGGCGCAAACACACTGAAAAAAAGATTAGTTGCCATAATCAAGAAATGAGTTGACACAACCAATTGATTATTCTATTTTTCTTACAACGCAAATGGTAGTACCAACGTTGTTTACCTTCGTATTACACGGAGAAAAATGCTTGGTTGGACTTACTAAGATTTTGGTTAAAAATTTTACCAAGAAAAATTTGGGAGGCGCAAACACACTGAAAAAAAAAGATTAGTTGCCATAACCAAGAAATGAGTTGACACAACCAATTGATTATTCTATTTCCCTTACAACGCAAATGGTAGTGCCAACGTTGTTTACCTTCGTATTACACGGAGAAAAATGCTTGGTTGGGCTTACTAAGATTTTGGTTAAAAATTTTACCAAGAAAAATTTGGGAGGCGCAACCACACTGAAAAAAAAGATTAGTTGCCATAACCAAGAAATGAGTTGACACAACCAATTGATTATTCTATTTCCCTTACAACGCAAATGGTAGTGCCAACCATTCGAATGGTAATACCGACGATTCGAATGGTAGTCCCAACTATTCGAGTGGTAGTCCCAACGATTGGATTGGTTAACCTAACTTATCTCGCGAGAACTAATCATTAATAGTTGAGGTTACTATTCGATATGGTTGAGGCAACTAATTTTTGAGACATTGTGTACAGCAAATTGAAAGCGTAGTTGTCATAACCAAACTAAATACTTGGTCGTCTTACCAAATCCTTGATTATGTTAGCTAATAACTTGGTTATGTTAGTCAATAACTTGGTTGTGTCCACCAAGTTTTCTTGATAACATTTTAAACCGATTTTTTGGTAATTCTGCACCTAGAGAAAAAGTTTCATTGATTCATGGAAATCTTTGCCAATGAAATGAAATACTTGAATTTCAATACTATCTTTTCTTTGTATAATCTCAAACTCAATGAAAAGTAGTGACATTGATTCGAAGAAATATTTCTTTAAACCAATGAACCTTTTTCATTGATTTCAAAGATATCGTCTCTGATTCAATGAAACCTTCTTCTTACCAGTTCAAAATTTCGAAACCTATTTTATCCTGAAGTACGTGGCAGATAAAGCTCAAATTTTGTAAGTATGTAAGGAAGTACGGCAGAAATAAGCTAAGCTTCTGGCTCCTCAAAACTCGAAGCCGTTCGTTCGGGAGAACCGGAAAACAAATAAGTAAGGTTAGGTGCAAGAGAGAGATCAATGAAAACGTTTCTTTGAACCAATGAAAACGTCCCTTTAAAACAATGAAACGGTTTCTTTATTATATGCTCACTAAGTAAATCTGTATTTACAGGCAATGAAATGTTCTCTTTGAAATTCAAATGCACTATTTCATTGAAATCAATGAAAAAAAAATCAATCCACCCATTTCTTTGGCGTCAATGAAATTTTTTCTCTCGGTGAAACCAAGCTTTTTTCTGAGTGTACCTATATGTTGAAAAGGTTTAAAAATAATACCATTTTGTGTTAATGATTTGGTCATTCAAATTTGTAACTGTGTAGGTAAGAAAATGATTATACGAGTTGTAGAATGATATTATTTAGTACAGCTCGAACGATTGTTTTTAAGGTAGTATGAGCGTCTTCACGGAGATAAAAGGTTACACTGAGAAAAAAAAATGTTAGAATGAACTAAATCGGCGTTTACCCTCGTTCAAATGAATTTTTAGTTGGTATAACAAATATTTTGTTCACCAAGTATATTTTAGTCAACTGAATCGAATAATTATTGAAGAAACTTAACATTTGGTTGTCCTAAACGAGAAATTCGTTTGAAGGAGGGCAAATGCCGATTTAGTTAATTTCTACATTTTTTCCTTCAGTGTAGTTGGGACAACTTCCATTTTATGAGTTGGCTATAAATGAGTTGGTAGAACGATTCATTTAGTGACTATAATCATTTTGTAAGTTGAGACAACGAATAAGTCGTTGTCCCAACTTACAAATGCGTGGTTATATGGATTAACAAAATGTGAGTCCGTGCAACCACTTTTTGAGTGTGACCAACTCATTTTATTTCTCCGTGTTATCTGACGTCGCATAAGTTCGAGTTGAGATAAAAATCTGAAAAAATCAAGCATATGGAAGGTGCTTAAGAGATTACTTTGGCACAATAATAATTTTTAACTATTATTAATAAATTACTGAAATAAATAATTGTTCAATATAACACCCGGCAACCTAATTTATTTTTGTCATGTAAATGATTTTTTAATTTTTTTGCATACGTATGAATTTTTTCAGAATTTTCGGTGATGTTTGAAAATTGCGTTTTTTTAAATGTCAAAATTAAAAATGTTAATAACATTTTAAAATTATTATTGTGCCAATTTTTTTCATGTTTTTTCGTTTTTTTATTGAGAACTGTTCGTAATTCTCTGTCAATCTCCCTCGAACTTATGCGACGTCAGACAAGACGCTCATACTACCTTAAAAAAAAAGTATAACCTTGCACATTGCTTCCTCATTTATTTGGCCCATCGACGATGGACAACGAGGCAAAGAAAAAAATCATCAGGAAACAATGTGAAAGTTTCTACTTTCTTACCTTTGGTTAGCATTTTATTGTACGATGACCATAGTCAAATTCAATTTTCGCAAGCGACAGCTTGCACAAATGAAATTTCGCTCACCACAAGTTTTATTGATCTAGCGTTTGATAGAAACAAATAAAAATGGGCTCCTCAAATTTTTAAGATCGATAATGCAGATATCTCAACTGCTACAATTGTCATTCGCTTTTGTGTCAAGGAATAAATTATTCTGAGCGCCGGATACCAAAAAAAAAAAAATTCTGAATATTTCTTTCAACCATCCCAAGCGATTAGTCGATACAGCGATAATATGACAATATTCTCCTAGTGCAGTGCAGTCAGTCTTGCATCGCGAGCGAAACCGAATGTAATTCCTGTTGGCTAGAAGAACAAAATACGATCCAAGGGTTGGTGAAATTTCTGTAGCATTGGCAAAGAACGGAGAAGATTACAGCGATCGCGTGATTCGAAATCGTAGGAAAAGAAAATTCTGAATATTTCGTTCAACCATCCCAAGCGATTAGTCGATACATCGATAATATGACAATATTCTCTGAGTGCAGTGCAGTCAGTCTTGCATCATGAGCGAAACCGAATGTAATTCCTGTTGGCTAGAAGAACAAAATACAATCCAAGGGTTGGTTAAAATTCTGTAGCTTCGGCAAAGAACGGAGAAGATTACAGCGATCGCGTGATTCGACACCATTTGTTCAATATTCTGGGACAGCTGGCATCCCCATCGTAAGTTTCATTCGCTAATGAGACTTCACACGTTCTCCTGTATGTCTTTTCCCACGCATGAATGGTCGATAATTGTTTCCTGAGGGTCGTAGCTCATTCTGAATATTTTTTGGGTGATTTTTGATTAGCGATGTACCTGCGGAATTCTGACGACGAAGAAGACTCGCCAAGCAATAAAATACTTGAGGATAATTTTTATTACCATCGCGAGTTTTCATTTACCTTCCCTTTGGCCATTCAAGGGCTTAGCTCCTCCTTGGGGAAGCAGAATGTCAGATGAGAAGGAAAACTTGGCAGAGGTGAAAGGATATGAAAAGTTTTTCAATGTCTGAGATCTCTGACTCACCCTTAAGCCTGATGCGATTCCCTGAGATCTCTTTGAGACTGGGAGAAGATTTGACCAAAATGTGGAACGAAAAAATGGAAATACGTTTCGATGAATAAGTAACACAGTCATGTCGCATTTCTCGATGATAACTTTGATTTCCGGTGAGTGTCGTTAAAATGAATGAGTCTCTGCAAAAGTAACTACGTTCGCAATGTAATCAAACGCGGTGGCCTCTTTCGGTGTTCAACTTCCGCTCAGTTAGCTTTTACCTTAGTCATTTCAGGAGTCTCGATATCAACGATCCAACACTCGACTAACTCGCACCACGCACACCGGACCAGAAAAGGAATTGGCTTAATACTTGAATGACAAATGGCCAAGTTTCGAGAGAGCCGCACCCTCTCTTTGTCGCGTATCTGAGGGATATACTTGTTTCAACCTAGTTCACGGCCCTCAATTTTCTTGTCGCCCAAGATATTTCGAAGGAGAGACGCGATTACGGAATTGCGACGAGGGTTGAGGGTGGACGGTGTGAGAAAAAGATGTCTCAATTCCGACAGCCCGAACTGTGCTACTCTCCCATCGATCTGTTTCGTCGCTTTAAGGGACACTCCAGAGTTTCGCATTTGTCTGTCCCAACTGCCATTTCTCACCTTGTTTTTGAAATTCAAAAAGTGTGAACAATGCGAAATGGTAAAAGTTTAGGGAAAAAGGGTGCAAAGTAGAACTTTGCAAATTGCTTCCTCATTATTGTTGGATTTTTACAAATCTACCACTATGAGGAAGCAGGTTAATCTATTTTGGTTTCTTCATAGAGGAAGCTTTGTAAAAATCCAACAATAATGAGGAAGCAATTTGCAAAGTTCTACTTTGTAGCCTTGTTTTAAAACATTTTAAATGGCATTAGTTTTGAACCCCTTGACAGAGCCCGATGTCTTAAAAATTGCGGAAGTTAGAGCACGAACAAAAAATTCAAAACGCCATAAATTTTAAACCCCTTAACGGATTGATGTCAAATTCGATCCCAAACTTTATTTAATAACAGTCCACTTGTGGACCAAATTTGAGCCCGATATCTTAAAAATTGCGAAAGTTAGAGCACGAACAAAAAATGTCAAAATTTTTTTAAATGCCTTAAATTGTGAACCCCTTAACGGATTGACACCAAATTTAATCCCAAATACTATTTGATAACAGTCCACTTCTAGTCCAAGTTTGGAAGCATGTTAATCTATTTTGGCTTCCTCATAGAAAAAACTTTGTAAAAATCCAACAATAATGGGGAAGCAATTTGCAAAGTTCTACTTTGTAGCCTTGTTTTAAAACATTTTAAATGGCATTAGTTTTGAACCCCTTGACAGATTCTCGCCAGATTCGAACTGATGCTTAGTTTACCCACACCCTACTTGTGGACCAAATTTGAGCCCGATGTCTTAAAAATTGCGGAAGTTAGAGCACGAACAAAAAATTCAAAGCGCTATAAATTTTAAACCGCTTAACGGATTGACGTCAAATTCAATCCCAAACTTTATTTAATAACAGTCCACTTGTGGACCAAATTTGAGCCCGATATCTTAAAAATTGCGGATTTTAGAGCACGAACAAAAAATGTCAAAAAATTTTTAAATGCCATAAATTGTTAACCCTTTAACGGATTGACACTAAATTTTATCCCAAATACTATTTGATAACAGTCAACTTCTAGTCCAAGTTTGAGCCGGATGTCATAAAAATTTCGGGAGTCGGAGCCCAAGCTGACTTTCTCCAAAAAATTCAAAATGCCATAAATTTTGAACACCTTGACGGGTTAACTCCAAATTCAATCCCATACCTTGTTTAACGACAGTTTACTCGTGGTTCAAATTTGAGCCCGATATCTTAAAAATTGCGACGGCTATCGTGCTAACAAAAAATTGTGCACATACGCACACACACACACACACACACATACAGACATTTTTTCTAAACCACTTTTCTCGACGTTTTAGACCATTCTGAGTGTCCTGACACGAAAATCTCAACAAAAAAAAAAAACATTTCACGAAAACAAAGCTTCCTCTATGAGGAAGCAAAATAAATCGATTCTTTTACTATCTAGTACACAACATTTGTTCATACCATTTACAAGGCTCCAGGATATAACGTCGAGAATAGTATATTGTGCAACAAGGGCCGAAAGTTGGCTATTGCGACGAGTGTGAGGTTTGCCGCCCGAGCGAAGCGAGGGCTGCAATCACACGAGTCGTAAACGCCAATGTTGGCCCGTGTTGCACACCATACTTGTTGTAACAAGTGCATGAATAGTGGTGCTTTGAATGGCAGTTTTGCGGGACGAACAGTGAAAAGTGAGGTTACCAACTTTCCACCCTAGGGTCGAAAGTGAAACAGCAGGGTCGAAAGTGAAGGAACCGCGAACGGTGCATGCGCCAACTTATCGTTTCAACACTGCCATAAAACTAGCCACTTTCGGCCCGCAAAACTGCCATGAAAAGCACCGCTGTTCATGCACGTGTTACAAAAAATAACATCGTATGTCAAAACATCTTACGCCAAAATATCGGTAAAAACGTCAAATTATTCGGACATAATATGCAGAAAAAAATATCCTTCATTCGATTGTTCGTATTAATCATTCAATTGATCGAAATTCGTTTGTTATGTGTTCTTGTCTAATCCTAATGTGCTATTAACGTTTGTGTTCATTCGAATTACAACCGTTCTAGGGTATCCTTCAATATGGTACGAAATCCCCTCTATGTATACATAGATATATGTGGTTGTCACTCCGCACGTTATTGAACAGGTGGACAGGGTAATCGCCAGTGATTGGTCGATGAACGAGCTAAAGCTAGCTGGAGAGACCCACATGGTCGCAATGGCGATGGTCTTCCGTTAGTGCAGACCCAAGACACGCGCGAAATGTACCTCCCTATGGTTTCGAGCCATTGCCATCGACTCACAAATACATAATGTAGTAAAGTATCTTATACCTTGATTCCGTAAGAGCTCCTCCGGATGCTACTATGAATTTTACACCAACTACTAGATATATCGAACGAGCTTTCTGTCCGTAGATGCTGCAACAAATTGTCTAGAGCATTGATATTTCATTCAAGACCAATAGCAGTTAAATTCAAGACGACTGCAGTTCACAAATCCAAGTCTATTATCTGTCAGTTTTATCTCTACACATATATGGTCGTATCTCACAAACCTTCGACTTTCACGACCTCACAAAATTAAAATCTAGTTATAGGAGCACAGGATCGCCAATTTTCGCATAAAAAAAAATTATCATATTATATTAACAATGCAATATAACATCAAAAAATCATATTATCATTTTAACAAATATTCATTCATTTGGTGCTAATTGATTGTAGGAATTATCTGTTATTGTGTTTTACAAGTGTTTAACTTATTTTCAATTTAATTTTGTTTTTTTTAATGATCAATTAAAAGGCATAGTTTTAGCCCTTCCAATAGGTCATTTTTCAAATCCAATTTTAGTCATTTCGTATGCAGAAAATGAAAAGTGTGACTGGTAATGACTCTAATAAAATATAATTTAGATAATTTAGGAATAATAATAGTTTGGATTTATCATGCGAATTTATAAACCTGACATTCTCGAACCTGACAATTGAATACATTTTGACCCAGAAAAAAAATTGTTTCTCGTCGAGAGGTCGGGTACATCTGCGCACATCTAATTCGTGATAAGAGTAATATACTCAGATGGAATTCAATTATCTTACTTGACTAGTTCTGCCGGATAACGATGCGAAAAACCTGACATTTATTCCCCACCCAGTAATATGAGTCCATGTCGCAGAACGTTGCGAGTAAAATAATTGACTCTCCGACATAACGATGAATCCTAATGAAACTAAAGTAACTCACGGAAATTATTCAAACTGAGGTATCTCAGCATTCAATTCCAAACTGACTTATCTCGGGATCCAGAAACAAACTAACGTATCCCAAATATTATTATTAATTGAAATAAGTTAGTTTGTTTCTGAATCGTGAGATGAGTCAATTTGGAATTGAACTCTGAGATACCTCAGTTTGAATAATTTCAGTGAGTTACTTGAGTTTCATTAGCAGCCGTCGATTAAATTTCATTTCATTCAATTCCAAACTGACTTATCTCAGGATCCAGAAACAAACTAACGCATGTCAAATATTATTATTAATTGAAATAAGTTAGTTTGTTTCTGAATCGTGAGATGAGTCAATTTGGAATTGAACTCTGAGATACCTCAGTTTGAATAATTTCAGTGAGTTACTTGAGTTTCATTAGCAGCCGTCGATTAAATTTCATTTCATTCAATTCCAAACTGACTTATCTCAGGATCCAGAAACAAACTAACGTATCTCAAATATTATTATTAATTGAAATAAGTTAGTTTGTTTCTGAATCGTGAGATGAGTCAGTTTGGAATTGAACTCTGAGATACCTCAGAGATACCTTTGAATAATTTCCGTGAGTTACTTCAGTTTCATTATGAGCTGTCGATTAAATTTCACTTGATTCAATCCGTGATGATCCTATCTTCATGTGCATCCAATTCATTTGGCTCAATTAGCTTGTGCTGATATTCCTGAATCATATAACGGTAAATGTCAGGTTCACCAGCGAAACCGAGTGACAAACGTTCACAGGATTATGATTATTGCACTTTACCAGAAGTTCATGATTTTTTTCTTATTTTGGCAATACGTCGTTTCTACAGAACCCGATTCTACACATCACCGACTCAACACCACCGACTCTACACAACGGCAATTCGACACACGCCTCGATTCAACACAACAGCAACTGTACACATCACCAACTCTACACATGCCTCAATTCGACACAACCCCAATTGTACACAGTCCCGATTTTACACAGTCACAGCTGTCATGAGCCAAATGCACAACGGCAATATTCTACACAGTCCCGATTCTACACAGGCACAAATGTCACGAGCTAAATTCGCAACGGCAATAGTCTACACAGGCACAAATATCACGAGCGAAATTCACCAAAGTCTCGATTCAACACATCACCGATTCTACACCGTCACCAATTCACATCCAATCATAGTGCGCCGATGAGTTGGAATGCCTGAACGACATACGCTGATTGGATGTGAGTTGGTGACAGTGTAGAATCGGTGATGTGTTGAATCGGGACTTTGGTGAATTTAGCTCGTGACAGTTGTGGCTGTGTAGAATCGGGGCTGTGTAGAGTATTGCCGTTGTGAATTTAGCTCGTGACATTTGTGCCTGTGTAGAATCGGGACTGTGTAGAGTATTGCCGTTGTGCATTTGGCTCGTGACAGTTGTGACTGTGTAGAATCGGGGCTGTGTACAATTGGGGGGGGGGGGGGGGGGTTGTGTCGAATTGGTGATGTGTACAGTTGCTGTTGTGTTGAATCGAGGCATGTGTCGAATTGCCGTTGTGTAGAGTCGGTGGTGTTGAGTCGGTGATGTGTAGAAGCGGGTTCTGTAGAAACGACGTATTGCCTTATTTTTCAGAAGGTGAATTATAAAATTAAATTGTTTTTTTTTCAGATAAATTATGCTTCGTCCATCTTAGCAAAAGTTTGATACTCGCGTAATTCATCCTGTGTAAATTACTATCGCATTCCGCAGTCGAGTTACAAGAAAGTCAAAAGTTTGTGAGATATGCCCATATACACGGCAAGAAATGTTTCACAATTTCTCAAAAATTAATTGCCTCAACCATATCGAATCTCCTCAGCTATTCACGATTAGTTTTCGCGAGATTAGTGAGGGTAACCAATCCAATCGTTGGGGCTACCACTCGAATCGTTGGGACTACCATATGAATCATTGGCACTATCATTTGAGTTGTAAGGGAAATAGAATAATCGATTGGTTGTGTCAACTCATTTTTTGGGTTATGGCAACTAATCTTTTCTTTCAGTCTATAACAATGTACTTCTCGTACTATAGTTTGATAACTTGTATTATTAAGCCATAAAACTGTCTGCAATAGAGCGTAGCGTGTTGATGGTATATAAAGCAAAAAAGAAAATTGGTGCACAAAGGGAAGAAAATATTAAACCGTAGGCGATTTGAGTAGCGTAACTAATTGAGTATTAGACGATGGTAAATATGAGCCTAGTCGAGGTTTCTCACGGGCTCTCACCGACAGCATGCGACACGCGAGCGACGAAAGCGTTTCGCTCTCGTCCTTTCTCACTCTCATGACGCTCCAAGTGCCGCTTGAGCGTGGCATAGCCGACTATTAGAGGTTGCGTTTTAGGGGTGCTTTATCATGCACGGCTGCAAGCTCGGCGTAAACTCGAACGGTCGAGAGCTCCGTTGGAAGGAGAGGGAGGTTTGAGAGGAAGGAAGGGTGAACAGTAGGGAATTGAGCCGGATCCCTGCATCTCCAGGGGTGGCTTGAGGTTGTTGACCCGTGCTGATCCTCCTGTTTCCCCTCCTCCTCTCCTTCCGCTGCCGTTTCTAGCGTACAGATTCTACTAGATCGATCTACCATCTTTTTCCTACCGCCGTATGCGACGATTATTCTCCCGGTCTCTGTAAATCCTCCGAGCTTTTCCGTCTCTTCGAACATTGCTTCTGCTTCGACCCTCTTGCTTTTCTATCTCTTCATCCATATCGAAACTGTCGCATCTATGTTGTAACCTTGTGACAAGTACTGATCATTTTGGGTCGTGTCGTTCTAACATAAAATTCATTTTTGACAGCGTCAATGAAAAATGTTGGTTCTTGGATTTTTTGCTTATAGGTGAGGATAACAATAGTATATTACGATACAATTGTGGTAAAACGTAATCCATACAGGGTTGCCAGATGCACAGCACCTTGCGTCACCAAAAGCTGTCGCGGAAGTACCCATGTAGAAATCAGTCTGGGCGTCCCAGTTTGAAACTCGATCCTGGTCGGGATTGGTTCGGGTTTCCATAAATGGGTTATCCAACTTGGAATCCGAATAGATTCCAAATAGATTTCCGGTTACGCACTCGATGATAGTTTATCATCGATTAGGATTTGCTAGGGTTACCCTAAGAGAGTCGTCCTATTTAGAATCGGGATGGATTCCGGATCGGAACCCAATTCTGAACGAGGAGCTGTATTACTGTGCATCGGGATTTGTTAGGGTTACCGTAAGAGGGGTTCTACTTGGATTCTGAATAGAATCCGGATTGTCTTCCCGTTACTCAACGATTTGTGCGGAAGTAATTTTACTTCACCCTTTATGCAGTAAAATGTTGTAGAACACACGTATGAAAAACTTTTCCTTAACTCGCGTGATTGTAACAACGTGTGCGGTTCATGTGTCCCCAGACGCGTTCTTGTCGCTGCCCATGCGGAAGTTTCGACAAGAATCAAGCTGGAATCAGCTTGGTATTCCCATCTTTCGACAAGGATCCAGGTGGATCCAGGCCAGTATGCCCATCTAACGGCTGGAATCCAGTTAGCCATCGAATCGGATCCCAGTTAGAGATCCCGATCGGAATCCAGTTTCCGCGCGTTACATCCCATGTCTGGAATCCGATCCGATGACCGACTGGAATCCGACCGGAAGATGGGAATACCAGGCAGGATCCAGCTGGATCCCTGACGAAATTTCTGCATGGGCAGCCAAAAGTAGCCAATCCACAGGGTTCCTAAAAACGCCAAAATTTGCCACTGATTATCTCTAAGTAGCCAAAATAACTGTATTTCGGCGCCATCTTGGAGTTTTTTTAATTAACCTTGTGAATTTTGTGATTTGTAGGTACAAACAAAAAGAAGCTTGAACGTATGTTAATTTATATATTTCAGTTTGTATTTTCAAATATTACATTGTAATATTGCAAAACATTTGGCGCACAACTTATACGACTAGCATAGAAACTTGCCAATCAGAAATTACCATTAGTTCACGGGAATAAGCGACGGAGGACAGAGTTATCTGACGGAGAAGTGTTGAAGATACATGTACCTAGTGCCAAAATGTCTCAAAATATCATCGCATAAATGATAAACGGATAATTAACGTAAACATAATACATTAAAAATCTTACTGAGCATCTACGTGGAGATATGCATTGAGATATTTTTATAGGAGAAAGTAGATTAGCGTTTTGAGGCTTTCGATTTCGGTGAAAATCGACGAAAATTATAAATAACGGAGAAAAATTCTAAAGTAGCCAAAAATCGCCAAGGCGCCAATTTCAAAATTTCGGCGCAAAAGACGCCTTCGACGTAGCCAATTTGGCGGGTGGGAGTCAAAATAGCGAATGATTAAAATAGCGAATTTCAAAATAAGGAATGTCCGAATCTAGAATGGCCATCATTGTGAAATTCGCTATTTCAGCCATTCGATATTTTGATCATTCGCTATTTTGACCCCCATCTTATTAAAATGCAGTCAAAATAGCGAATGGCTAAAATCGCGAACATCATAATGATAGCCATTCTATATTTAGACGTTCCTTATTTTGAAATTCGCTATTTTAGCCATTCGATATTTTGATCATTCGCTATTTCGACTCCCATCTTATTAAAATGCAATCAAAAGAGCGAATGACTAAAATCGCGAACTTCATAATAATGGCCATTCTATATTTAGACGTTCCTTATTTTGAAATTCGCTATTTTAGCCATTCGCTATTTTGGTCATTTGCCATTTTGACCCTCAATCCAATTTGGCGATAAGTAGCCAAATCTGGCAGCCCTGAATCCATAACGATTCTGCTTGAGAATTACAAAAAGTTAGGATGTGAATGACGTGTTAAAAAAGATCAGAGCTCGAAAAGGCAGACTGAAAACATCTCCTCAAACCCTCTTGTCGCAAAGTCGACATATAATCGAAGGGACACTCCGGTCACTTCAACCTATCAAGCAGCTCCTTCTCCCTTTAAGGAAAAGTGAGAAGGATTTCGATTCACGAGCAACTTTCGACCCTTTGTGGGCTAGTCGGTTACTTCCCTCGCCACGGCAGTGAAGGATTGCTTGGTTGGGCCACCTAAACCACCTTGGCACTCTACTTCGGCCTCCGCCACCTACTCCTACCATCGTCTTCATCGATTTATAACACTTTAGAAACGTAAAAGCCTTACGATCGTTTCTAAACCAAGTGTGACGGTAACGTACGTTTTTTCCAGTGTTTTTTGCTTCTATTATTGCATACCTATATTTTTTCACGGGCTGCAATACGAAAACGTCTTTTACACTGAACAAAAAAGTCGTTAGCACCAACAAAACGTGCGTTTGCGGGCGGCGAAAAGAATATTCTTTTGATCGAATGAAATATGTAATTGATCGAAACAACAGCTGATACACCTTAAAAAAAGATTCGATTACCATTGCCAAATATTTTGCTCAATCGATAAAATATTCTTTTCGCCGCTCACAAGCGCACGTTTTGTTGGTTCTAAAGATTTTTTAAAATCAGATTACCGAGATTAAATGGATATAAATAAGATTTAGAAACTTATATTCATAATCATAATTCATTCAACTTTTTCACGTATTACTTTTCATTAACTGCTGTCGGTAATCGGTGTATTACAGGACGAAAATAAAAAAAATTGTCAAGCTCGTTCAAGCGACTGGAAAGACGTTAAAGAAAATCGCATAAAATTGAATTATGCCACGAGTTATGAGAACAAAAGCGCTTGTGCGCACAAGTGTTGCTGTCGACCCTCCCGATCTCGAAAAACGAAAGTTCACGTCGGTTTCTATTATCTATACTAGCTTCTGCCGGGAAACTCCCGCTGGTGATCACCCACCGTGCATAATATCCAGAGGGGCTTGTTACTCGACGATCTGAGAGCACTGACGGTCGGTTTTTTCAGTTCCCCGCTGATGATGGTGCTCGTAGGGTGAGAAAAACAAGGAGGGCTAAGAGCAATCCCGTACACGATCGCGGCAAAAAAAATTCGCTCGTAATCCTGAACGAGAGATGCTCACGGCGGGAAAACGTGCGGATGGTTATAAGTATTATGCGCCGCGGTAGATATAATACGACAGCTTCGTTAAAGCTCTCGGGAATGGGATGTACAAGGTTGTTGGATATTACCGCAAGACAATAACTTTGCTTTTCAAAAATCGTAAGTCTCTCGCTAGATATAAAGAAAGACAGATGAAGGAGCTCGTTTCGTACCTAATTGATAATTTACCTTCACAATTCAGGCATCATTAAAGATTTTAACTATGTTTAAAAAAAAGTACCCTTTACCAATCTCCATAGTAATAAATTACAAGAACAAGCATGCAAAGTAGAACCTTGCACATTGGTTCCTCATTATTTATCGCATTTTACAAAGCTACCTCTATGATGTATGTTAAAGAGAGGGAGTCAGGTAAAAAAAATTGATTTTGGAAATTCAATATCATGCAAATCCTATTGTATATAAAAATGCCGAACGCACTATATGGTTGGTGCTCGATGAAAGGATTTTTTACTGTCGTCTGACTTGCATATGTTTTTCAATATTATCTTAAGCAAAGTTCTTAGGTTTTCCATTCTGCGCATGATTCAGATCAAACTACTAGGCAGATTGGAATGGTTGACATCTCATTTTCTTATTCATGAAAAGATACACCGGCTAAATGGAGCAAACTATTTTTTTTTCATTCTGAAAGCAAAGATAATCACTGATTTAGAAAATAGAATAAGATTTATTTATTAATAATTATGTCACTTAAAAAATATCACCTTTTATTAACATTTGCTCCATTTAGCCGGTGTATCTTTTTATGAAGAAGAAAATGAGACGTCAACCATTCCAATCTGCCTAGTAGTTTGATCTGAATCATGCGCAGACTGGAAAACCTAAGAACTTTCCTTAAGATAATATTGAAAAGCATATGCAATTCAGACGAGAGTAAAAAATCCTTTCATCGAGTAACAACAATATAGAGCGTTGGGCATTTTTATATGCAATAGGATTTGGAGTTTTTTTTTGCAGATACCGTATATGAAATTTTGTATACATGTGTATATGATAAATCATAACATTTAGAGGAATATTAAAATTCAACGTTATTAAGATTTAATGTCAATATGACCATATGCATAAACTGTGCATTAAATTTCATAAACATGTATGATGAATTTTCATATGAGCGGTATCTGAAAACTCAAGCACATATGTGTTGGAAATTTAAAGTGGACATATAAACAATTTAAAAAAATAGAAATATTATTCGGACATTATTTTTCCAAACAAATTATGTCATCAGAAATTGTTGGGTATTGGTTTTCGGCGCAGAATATTTTTCGCTTACACTGGGGTTTGAACCTACGACCTACCTACCTAAGTACCTAACAACGCACGCACGCTACCAACTATGCTATCAACGACTTAGTAATTTTGGATATCTAAATGGCATAAGAGTTGTATAACTATTATTCTCTCAAGCATACTTATAATTGACATAACAAAATATTCAATTGATTGCAATCAGAGCGCGAATTGGGTTGGAAATATTTTCAAGCGAACATAATGTTTGGACGAACGGAATCTTTTTCTCACGAGGAAGCTCAGGTATCCGGATTTTCGAAAAAATTATATCCACAGACCTGTGAAGTTCTAGCAACAAACATAAATCAAACATAAATTTGCCGCAATAGCAGCGTGAGATGCTCCAGTGTTTAAAAAAATCGATTTTGGAAATCTCCAGTAACTTATCAGAATTCGATGCTAAGTAATAAGTGTTAGCGATCTAGTGCGGGTTTTTTTTCGTTATTGGAAAATGTGTATTAAATTTGAAATCAGTCACTAAAATCCAAAAAATTCATGTTGATTTTTCATGTACTAATATAGTAATGATTGATTTAGTAACCATGTGTTATAATTTTATATCACCGGATTGGTAAAATCCATACACGCATATTAAATTTACTGTGCAACTATATTAATGTTTATTTTCTATATCGAGTTTTGTAAATTTCTCACACGTATGTGTCGCAAAAACACAAACATTTTGCAAAAAGTAGTACACCTATGTGGACAAAACTGCAAATACTTTGACGGGTATTTTTCAACATTAGTAACTGAAATTTTGATAACTTTGATCTTAAATTTAATGCGACAATTTGTATTAAATTTCAAATCGGGCACTAAAATTCCTAAAATGCATGTTGATTTTCATGTACTGATTTAGTAATTATTGATTTAATAATCATGTATTGTAATTTTCTATCACCGGATTATCGAAATTCATTGATCTGTATTAAATTTATTATGCAAACATATTAATTTCGATTTCCTATACCAAATTTTACAAATTTCATACACGTTTGTATAGGAAAAACTCGAATTTTTTTTACAGTGTACACTGTAAAACAGTTTTTTTTTTTAAATTAATACACCGGTTATGAAGCACGGATGCATATACCGTATATTAATTTTCAGATGCATTCGTCATTGACAAATACAATATTGGGTCTATTAAAATGAAGATTATAATACTAACGTACTGTAATGTTCAAATAGCAGTATCGTAGTATTTTTATACTATTCTAAAATTTACAATAAAAGTATATTAACATGGAATTTATATACCCGATTCGTAAATCTCATATCATTTTGCATATTAAATTTACTTGCATTTTTTACAGTGTACAGACATTCAGAAACCTCACAGAAACTCATGCAATCACTGACATTTACTTACAAATTTTGCGAGATAGACGACGAAGGATCGTTTCGTGACTAATTGATCATGTATCTTCCCAGTTAAGGTAACATTAAAGATTTTAACGCCGTGTTAACAAAATACCCATTTGCCAATACCATACAATCTGGGTATCCTGGAGCTTTCGTGTATCATGCGAGAATGCTGCGACTCACTACACTTGCTGCCAGTGGTCGGCCACCGGTTAGGTGAAGTGGCGGTGGTGGCAGAGGCGTAACATGGCAGCGAAGCACGCGAGAAACTTGCACGATCATGTACTATACGTTACATACTAGGTTCGCTTGCGATTCACAAGGTTGACCTTCCCCACTGCTGTGGTAGCAGTCTCAGCCCTGGAATGAGGCCTCGATGCGAATTATTCGTTCACATGACTCTAATACTTGGGAGAATTTCAATCAACTCCGTCATTTCCCACACCGAGAGAAAGAATATAGTACTCATTCCCAGATTAGTATAGTAATCGGGATCCAAAGTGAAAAAATGGTATTTTTTTCCAGACACATACAAAGATTTACTAGGTGTCGCCCGCTGTACTATTTATGCTGCTGTACAACGCTATTCGCTTTTTTAAATTTTTTTTAAAATTTTTTTATTGAGATAGAAAAATATACAAAGTGAGCTTTGGGAATTCGTCGTTCCCATTAAGCTCGAATTTCCTCTTACACGCTATTCGCTTCGTGCAAGTCTGCCGCGGCGCCATCTATTGACTCGAAAATGCGAAAAACTTGGAGACTATTTCCATAAATGGGTGTGGAAAAGCGTTAAAAAACGTGATAAAATGAAATTAAAGACGTATTTAGGGATGAACTTCACATAATTGTGTACAGCATTTTTTGTTATAATATAATCTAATGAAACACTCAAGTAAATTATATTTCATTATGCATATTTGCATGATTGTTCGATGGATTTTGAGGTTACGTATGTATTTCGCTGTTGAAAACTGGTAGAATTTGCTTTCGCTATTTACACTATTATTTTTACAATTCGATGTACAACAAGTAGAATGTTCCATTTTATTAAATAACGCGATTCTCATGCATCGGAGTTTCTAAATTTGATTCACATTTTCGCCACTCAGCGCGTGCACGTCGATTCGTTTATCCCCTCCAAACGCTTGCACGGAGCGAATAGAACGCATCTCATACTTCTCTATATTTTGCGCCCAGAAATATTCGGAATAATCTTCATACACATACAGGTTAAAGCAATTCATGTTACGAAAAATAACGCAAAATCTATTGACAGCCTGCAAAATGTCTATAGTTTAGTACGACATGAGATTTACGAAAGATATAGAGCTCCCGTGTAGCGTCGATCGTTCAACGTTTGCCGTCATAACCTCAAAGTTGCCCGAAAATGCCCAGACGTTTTGCGAGCGGTATAAGTAAACATTTCTAAACTTCCAAGATTGATCCCATTTACTATATTGTTTGGGTTTGTTTACCAAACTATTTTAGATCCCTTAACTATATTTTTCTCTCGGTGCATAGTGGTTATACGAACTTGGAATAAAAAAAAAATAAGATTGCAAGGTCGAGCCTTGTCTATTGTATCTTTTTTTTCACATTTTACAATGTCAAGCTTATAGGGAAATACATTAATCTATTGCTTCCTCATAGAGGAAGCTTTGTTTTCGTGAACATTTTTTTTTTTTCGAGATTTTCAAGTCAGGACACTCAGAATGGTGTGAAATGTCGAGAAAAGTGGTTTAGAAAAAATGTCTGTATGTGGGTGTGTGTGTGTGTGCGTATGTGCACAATTTTTTGTTAGCACGATAGCCGTAACAATTTTTAAGATATCGGGCTCAAATTTGAACCACGTGTAAACTGTCGTTAAACAAGGCATGGGATTGAATTTGGAGTTAACCCATCAAGGTGTTCAAAATATATGGCATTTTGAATTTTTTGGAGAATGTCAGCTCGGGCTCTAACTCCCGCAATTGTTATGATGTCCGGCTCAAACTTGGACCAGAAGTGGGCTGTTATCAAATAATATTTGGGATTAAATTTTATGTCAATCCGTTAAGGGGTTCACAATTTATGGCATTTTTAATTTTTTTGACATTTTTTGTTCGTGCTCTAACTTTCGCAATTTTTAAGATATTGGGCTCGAATTTGGTCCACCAGTGGACTGTTATTAAATAAAGTTTGGGAGTGAATTTGACGTCAATCCGTTAAGGGGTTCACAATTTATGGCATTTTTAATTTTTTTGACATTTTTTGTTCGTGCTCTAACTTTCGCAATTTTTAAGATATTGGGCTCGAATTTGGTCCACCAGTGGACTGTTATTAAATAAAGTTTGGGAGTGAATTTGACGTCAATCCGTTAAGGGGTTTAAAATTTATAGCATTTTGAATTTTTTGTTCGTGCTCTAACTTCCGCAATTTTTAAGATATCGGGCTCAAATTTAGTCCACAAGTAGAATGTGGATAAACTAAGCATCAGTTCTAATCTGGCGAGAATCTGTCAAGGGGT
This sequence comes from Ephialtes manifestator, assembly GCA_963970395.1. Taxonomy (NCBI): domain Eukaryota; kingdom Metazoa; phylum Arthropoda; class Insecta; order Hymenoptera; family Ichneumonidae; genus Ephialtes; species Ephialtes manifestator. Next base: position 19,870,485 of record OZ019978.1, on the reverse strand, counting down.
TCAAAAACAATGCCATTTTAAAAAATTACAACAAGGCTACAAAGTAGAACTTTGCAAATTGCTTCCTCATTATTGTTGGATTTTTACAAAGCTTCCTCTATGAGGAAGCCAAAATAGATTAACATGCTTCCTCATAGAGGTAGATTTTTAAAAATCCGACAATAATGAGGAAGCAATTTGCAAAGTTCTACTTTTTGCTTCCTCACAGAGGAAGCTTTGTTTTCATGAAAATTTTTTTTTTCGAGATTTTCATGTCAGTACACTCAGAATGGGCCAAAACGTCGAGAAAAGTGATTTAGAAAAAATGTCTGTATGTGTGTGTGTATGTGTGTATGTTACACGATCGAAAAATGTAAACCTTTCTAACTCGAGAATGCCTTGAGATATCAAGCTGAAATTTGGACCATAGATAGAGGGATCAAGCCTCATCATTCATACATATTGTTGTTAAAATCCACTTCATCGTTAAATTATTACGCGTTTTTTAATTTTTTGAAAAATGTCTGTTTACGCGATAACTCTTTCAATTTTCGAGATATTGATCTTAAAATTGGTATGAATTTGAGCTTTCATATGCCGGTGATCGCTATTGAATTTGGTTAAGATCGGTTGAACCGTAAAAATTTTATGATGTTTTGAATTTTTCAAAAGTTGACATTATCGCTCTATTGTAGCTTTTGCAAAACTTAAGATAGCGAGCTCAAATTTTGTATATAAATGAAACAATATTCAGCCATTATATATGTATAATTTAGTGACGAACGGTATGAAATTTTTGATTTTATGGAATGTTGAATTATTTTTAAAAATATACATTATCACATTCACTTTCGGAAACGCTCTAATAATAACGAAATAACGTAAGAACGAAATAGAAAAAGCGAATCCACAACATGTATATTTATCAAATTAAAACAAGGATGCAAAGTAGAACCTTGCACATTGCTTCCTGATTATTTTTCGCGTTTTACAAAGCTTCCTCTATAAGGAAGCCAAAAATTGAATAACACACTTTCTCATAGAGGTAGCTTTATAAAACGCGAAAAATAATGAGGAAGCAATGTGCAAGGTTCTACTTTGCATCCTTATTTTTCTTTCACGTAAATAAAGTTTTGTAAAAGTTAGTACACAGAGAGAAATAATTGGTTGCCCTAACGAACTTGCACGGCTAAATACGCTCCAAGCGACTAAGTTGGCTAGCTTAATAAATTTTTTGATTGACCCGACAAATTAATTGATTGTGACACCCAATTCGATAATTGCCAACCAATGAATTTCCTGGCCAATCCAACTGATTCGTCGCTCCAACTAACTGATTTGTTTCTGTAACCAACAATTTTATTGTCTCAACTAATTTTATCGCTTGGAACTTATTCAAAAATTTATTTTTTTCCGTGTAACATGAAATAAAATCTCCAATGATAAATCTTCTTCTTCAAGGATCAAAGTATTAACAACATATTTATTGAATCACTAATATTGGTTAATACATTTTTGCTCGAATATTGTTCATTCCTGTTAGGAATCCATAATTACCTCGAGTCTCGCATACGCGATACGAAATTTCTATTATGTGGAGAAAATTGAGTTTACCTATTCTCCACACTGTCCGTGCTCCTGCTCTTCATATTATTCTACGCCGTATACGCGTTCCTAACTCGATACGCGTACCGTTTTTTCGATCCTGCGGGACGACGAGCTACCCGCGCGACGTTTTATTAATAATTCGTGGAGGATAGTCGCGGCGAAACTTTGCGCACTCCTACCACTTTCTATAGTTTTATCGACTATCCTCACACACACAGACACACACACACACACACACTATTCGTGGTGCTCATTCCTCGGATATAGAAATAGCCAAACCATAAACTGTATGTGGTTAAGGTGTTGCAGAGCTTCGATGTGTGATTCGATAAACTCGAACTTCCGATTCGCTGGTTTCCCCAAGTGCGTCGATGTTTCTATCCGCTACATACGATATTCTGTTTGGACAACACCCACAGTGTTTCCTAATACTCTAGTCTCTCTTCGCGTCTCCTATATCCTCACTTTCCGGAACATTTACGTAAATTGACCAATGTTCCGTGTTTATTCGACAAAAAGTACTTTATACAATCTCGAAGGTAGAGAAATACAGGGAAGGTAAAATTACAGGACTGGCTCGAATGAATAAACAGGTCGAATACGTTCAAAAGCGTCCTTAATTAAAAGGTCGTGACACAGACTCACTTTTCAAATTGACCGGAGTTTTGGGAGAGTCATTTTTCGCAAAATTGTTACCTTCAGGAAGACTTTTATACACATAGATTTTATCGAATGACTCGATTTAACAATTTGACTTTAACAATGACATTCGAAACGATTTCTATATAAAAACGCAGTATGACTAGAGACTCATTGTACTTTTACGACGTTTTGGAAGGGAATGAAGTGATAATCACGATAACGAATTTATTCTTCAGTGTGGAGAGTACAAAAGTAGGTAAAAGAGATTTCGTTAAAGGGCCTTTCGCCTACCTAAGGTTGATTATCCTGTTAGCGAACGAATGGCAAGAAAATGTAATGCTATATCGTTTAACTAGCAAAAAATGCTGTGAAAGATACCTCGAGCCGGCACTTGGGGTGAAGCTATTTAATCTGGAAGAGAGTAATTAATTTAATACAATATTGCTGTGTAGTCGTGATCCCCTGGGTCGCTCTCGATGAGATTTAACCTGATGGGAATAAGAGCGTCGAGTTACCTCGACTTTCGTTATACGCCATTTTACTCCCCTAAAGGTACGCCAGTCTAGCTATCTCTTGGGAGGGAACATATATTTTTATCTCTTTTCTATCTGTATTCCTTTGTACCACGAGACACTCACTTTTTCGTTAAAAAAAAAACGGTTCATTTGTGTATCAGTTTCTGCCTAGGGGTAATTTACAAAGCAGATACCCGCGTTTTAACGCCGCAACGACTACCTTTTTTGCTACAACGATTTTTATATTTATTTTTCAGTTAGTAATTTCCGATACTTAAAGCCTTTTTTTCACGAAAGTAGCGATCGCCAAGGGGTCTCATATTTTTATCGACATTCAGTAGAATGATGTTCGCCTAAGCGGCGATTCGGTAAAATAATGTTAGTTCATGTGACATTTTGGAAAAATGACATTTGATAGTATAAAGTTTTGGTGATTTTACGATTCGGTGAAATGACATTCTGAACGTGACATTTCCGTGAGTTAGGAAATTCGACGAGCTGGGGACATTTGAATGAAGTTTCAGAAAAACTTTGCAGGCCCGATCGACATATTATGCGGAAAAGGAGACACGGTTAAAAAATTAATGCGTGAGCGTTGGGGGACATAAAGTCGTAAGAGGATTTTTTTACCGCAAGCGTAAAGAAAAATTTTATCCCGGACAAATTTATGGGGACATACATATAGAAACAAATTACGAGTGGTGTTGAACGATTTCATAAAGATGTGAGAGGAAACTTTGAGAACGGAACGGTCGATATCAAGAAATGAATTTTATGTGTTACTAAAAATAATTTTACAGATAATATTTATAAATATGTCTTAATTGTAATGATTAAGAACTAATGATGATGACTCACCAAATCCATAAACAAGAATTTCAGTTTGTCATTTTAGACGTGGGAAAAGTCCACCATTGAAGGGGTAGAAATATCCGAAAAATTTTGTTTCTAGATAGTTTTTTCCACAAATTTGTTTAAACAACTTTGACGACTTTGACGTTTGATGAAAGCTTAACTATATGTATGTTCAGATGTGAGAGGAAATTTCGGCAATGGAACGGTCGATATCAAGAAATGATAATCAAGAATGATATAAATTTTGGTTCTAGATTAAATAACGGAAAATATTTATATTGTTTAAGAGATACTCTTATATTTTTTAAGGAGGTTGGAGCGCTCCACACTAGTCAAAGCAGTGCTAAATTTTTAAAAGCGTTTCTACAATTCCAGGTGGTTTAATGATCTGTTCCGAGGTGTTAAGGAGGATCGGTGGCCACTCCCAAAGTCAAATCAGAGATAAATTTTCGCGATCGATTCTTTAAAGTTTAATGCATTAAATAATAACAGTGGAGTGTGATTTGTATTGAAGCATGTAGACTTAATCCAGAGAAAGATTAATAGTCACGGATTTGCATAAAGATTAACTGATTAACGTTTCTTTTCAGTGTGATATATTTTCGTTCAGTTTTTTCCAAGTATTATCTTTAATTTTTTGCCGATTTTTATGAACGATAGCTCATTGTTTTTCTTAAAAGATACTCTACGAATTGACCTCCTAGATATTTCATAGTGTTCATCGTTTTGTAATTATAGCCTGTTGTTTATGAAAGTATTTTAATTTCTGTTAAACAACAGTCTAGAATTATTAAATAATTAACACTATGAAATATTTAGGCGGTCAATTCGTAGAGTATCTTTTAAGGTAGAGAATGAGCTGTCACTCATTCAAATCGGCCAAGAATTACAGATTATACTTGAAAAAAACTGAACGAAAATGTATCCCATTGAAAAGAAACGTTAATCAGTTAATATTTATGCAAATCCGTCACTATTAATCTTTCTCTGGATTAAGTCTACATGCTTCAGTAGAAATTACCCTCCACTGTTATTATTTAATGCATTAAACTTTAAAGAATCGATCACGAAAATTTATCTCTGATTTGACTTTGGGAGTGGCCACCGATCCTCCTTAATCACATAGCAGCATTAGTTTTTGATATTCAAATACATTCACAGCTGTCATATGAACAGTAAATCGATCAATATCTCCAAATTTCCGATGTCATGTTTTTTCATCCAGTTTTGTAAAAGGGTAAACCATAATATCAGTCCGATTATGACGAAACATAGCTCATTTTGATCAGTGGAAGATCCTTAATCGATTGACCATCCGGATTTTCTATAGTATTAGGCGTTCAAAAGTTACAGCCATTTGTATACTTGATGTTAGGTTATGATAGGATAAACAGACGGTTGTATCTTTTGAACTACTAATACGATTTAAAAAAATAGACGGCCATTCGATGGAATATCTTTTAGTAAACAAAATGAGCTATTGGTCGTCATAATCGGCCTGATATTACGGTTTGCCCTTTTAAAAAACTGGATGAAAAAACATAACATCGAAAATTTGCAGATATTGATCGATTTCCTGTTGATATCACAGCTGTGAATGTATTTGAATATCAAGAACTAATGCTGCTATGTGATTAACACCTTGGAACAGATTATTAAACCATCTGAAATTGTAGAAACGCTTTTAAAAATTTAGCACCGATTTGACTAGTGTGGAGCGCTCTAACCTCCTTAAGAGATACTCTTAAAGAATATAAATATTTCCTAGATTTTGTTTCTAGATTAAATAAGGAAAAATATTTATATTCTTTAAGAGTATCTCTTAAAGAATATAAATATTTTTCGTTATTTAATCTAGAAACAAAATTTATATCATTCTTGATTATCATTTCTTGATATCGACCGTTCCATTGCCGAAATTTCACATCTGAACATACATATAGTTAAGCTTTCATCGAACGTCAAAGCGCCGCCGGCTTAATTTCGTGAAAAAACACAAAAGAGGGAAAAAACGATTGGGCAGTTTGACACGAAACAGTGATTTCCCAGTAACAAAGCGAAACAATCGCTTCGACACGCTGCTGCACAGACGCACTACGGAATATCCGTTATTTTTCGTAGAGCTGCAAGCTACAAATACGAGCCTCGGGACTTAAAAAGTCCTGTTCAATGGCGTTCCAGTTTTTCCTTCCGGCTGAGCGAACGCTCGATGCATTCTCCTGGAGCGTTGAACCCCTTCCCAATACCCCTGTTATCGATCTTTGTATCGAATGCCAACTCGGTCTAGGACCTGGATGCCCAGTAAAAAATTCCGTGACTCAGAGAATCCTCATTGCGACAGTCTTATATAGATCATGTATATCGCGCCAGACCGTTTCGCCATCGCACCCCCAAACTATTCTTGGGATAGATTGTTGGCTTCAGATTCCTTACAAAAAACTACTTCCATCCTTTGGAAGCTTGGTTCTCGTTTTATCGTGTTTGCTCCTTCGTCCTAGTTTCGATGCTTCCGGTGCTTTCTTGGTGCATACTCCAAGCTTGATCTTGAACCCTCGATCGATCAATCGCCGTCTTCATTCGACGCTGTCGCTGTCTCAACTTGCAATCAACGATAAAATTTTCCAGGAACAAAGTTTGATAGTCGGAGTAAAGCCCTGGGGCCTGTAAACTTTAATGGCGACCTGTGTACAGGTTCTACCAAAATTGTTATTGGTTATATGAAGATATTCTCTAAGGTCGAAAACCATCGCTTTTGAATTATTGCCACAGGCCATTTATGTTCTCCTATCGATCTCAAATATTTTTCATATGGAATAATGATGCATAACTCATCAATTTCCAGGCCTGTAAACTACAACGGCGACCTGTGTACAGGTTCTACCAAAATTCTTATTGGTTATATGAAGATATTGTCTAAGGTCGAAAACCATCGCTTTTGAATTAAGGTAGTATGAGCGGAGTACCTAGTCAATAGAAAGTCCATATTTTTTATTAAGGTAAACGCCCCAATAGCCGGCCATCTTAGAGAACAGGAAACTGTAAAGTTATATTTAATATACTAAAATGACCTTTCTATAATTGTAACCATAACTAATGCAAAGCTTAGCTTTTCTACTTTTCGAAAAGCATCCATTAATTCATGTCAGGGGTATAGTTTTTTGTTAAAGTTAGGAAACAATTGAGAAAGTCGATGGACTAGTACCCGACCACCGATTTCAGGTAATGTCTAAATACCCGACCAAGCATGCCCCTATACGCAACCACCCGCCGATATGAGGCTATGCGATTCGTCGAAACTTCATTTTATTTCTTAAATTACACGCAACGTTTGGGATAATTTATGATAAATAATAACTAATAAAGAGGCTCACCGTGACGTGCAACCGGCATCAACTTGCCATAGAGGTTATGTTCGCTGAGTTTGTGTTGGCCGGGAATAGGCCGCGGTTGGATATCGGTACAGCATACTGCGGATGCGCCCCAATAGCCAATCATCGAAATTGACGACTTAGCAGTGGTTTTTCGCAAATTTTAATGGAAGATTTATAAAGTCTATTTATTCGCGAATACCACAAGCCACGAATTATTGTGGAAATCGTGAAAATAACAGCGTCATAAGCTTAACAACGTTACGCCGATTCTTAACGAACTGGCTAAACGATATGCGCCGATCCTCTGAGCGGCGTCTGCAGTGCACAATATCTTTAAAAAACGTCAACAAAAATATTAATGACTACTTTTTATTATTGGCCTATGCAGACATAAAGAATTGCAAAAATGGTAGCACTAGTTATTTATTTATTTCATATTCATAATTTCTTTATTTTAGTCAATATTTGTGTCAGTGGTTGGAGACTGGTACATGGTTGGGTACCGGGGCGTTTACCTTATGAGGAAAAAGCGAAGTATCACACATTTCGCTATTGTAAAAATCACAGTATAAAGAGAGAAAAATTATGAAGTGTGTATGATGATAAGGTGTGTATATTTATAAAACGGTAGTAGTTTAAATAAGAGTGTCATTTGACTCAGATTGTCCAGCCGGCCGCCATTTGGCCAATCAAGGAACGCGTGGCTACGCTATGGTCAACTGTTTTCCGGCAGTTTGATGCCGGTTCGCGAAAACTCGTCAATTTAATCGATGATATCTATTCGAAATATTCGGTAACATATATTTTTTAAGGGACGTACTTGTTCGTAGCAGTTTTCTCGGTATTTCGAGCTTTTATTTACGGAGGTGTCTGAATTTGAAGAATGGTTATTTCGGTCTCAAAGTGTTATCAGGGCAATTTCCGTATATAACATGTACTAAATTTCCCAATTTTGCACATTAACTATTATTGTAAATGGTCGGTAAAATGGTTTGACATTTTACAGACAGCATCCTCTGAACCTATTCTATAGCATATTAAAAATTCAATTTTCTCTCTGATCGTGAGGTTTGTGCTCATACTACCTTAATGCCACGGGCCATTTATATTCTCCCATCGATCTCAAATATTTTCCATATGGAATAACGATGCATAACACATCAATTTCCAGCTTCCACCGTTCTTTGAAAAATTATATGTATTCGGAAAAAATCACAAAATTTATTTTACGATAAAAAGACCTTCAAAACACTACTGGAAAAAAATCTCGAAAGCTTTTATCTTCTTTGCAATTTTATTATTAATGAAATGTAAGTGAAATAAAAATAATAGTCGGGCCATCAAAAGAGTGATTGGCACAAGTTAATAATTCACCTGGAGCATATTCAACCACTCTTAAATTGTTGTATCACTTGATAATGTTTCTACCTGCATCAAAGATCGGCCAGAAACATTTATTTTCTTAACCACAATCTCCTTTATATGTTTTGCTACATTAAATTGCAATAAAACAGTTGTTCATTGGCATCTCTCTGTCTGTTTCAGATACTACAGAGAGTTTTGTGAATTGAAGCGATTCGTTATCGGCAAAGCGAAAATCCGTCCGAGTTGGCGAAAGCACGAGACGAAACAGCGGGTGGACGGTCGACCCGGGGAGACACTTAACCCCAATCGCTCAAAGCTTCGGAAACACTTTAATACCGTCATCGTTCACCGCGCTACTCATTTATCGACGCTCCTTCTGCACCGAAATTATCGAACTAGGGATGCCGGGGACCACGTAGTGCATATCTCGACTGGAGCGAACGAGTGGATCAAGAATAAAGTGGGAGTGAGTGGAAGCAAAGACACCCAAAGCCAGAAAGACGAGAGCGTGATCTCGTCCAAAGTAAAGCAACGCCAGATCGTTCTCTAAATACGAACTTGTGTCTCAGCAGGATTTTAGATTAACGTCAATAGATCCAACGACCAAAGAAAAGCGGTAATAATAATAGTAATAATAATAATAATAAAACTAAGGAAAAGGGAAAGAAACACCACCGAGAGCATAGCGATGTTATCTCGTGCGATGATGGTGGGACCGTCGGTAGTATCTTGAATCGTCCGAGAAATGGTTCTGAGCGAAAGTCGGTTGGCTTGCAACTGGTTCGAATCAGGCATAGAGACAGAGGGAGTAAGTGATCGCGTAGCGAGAACGAGAAGGGGAACAATTGGACATCAACAGACAGTTTTGTCGAAATCTGTCGAGTCAACGTTTTCGACAAGTACAACGAGGTGGACGACAAGGAAAATAACGAGCGTAAGAGAAGGAGGAAACGAGAGCTAAGGAAGAAGAGCTGATATAAAAGAGCCTCGTGACGGAGGGGCTCCGTACGGCCCTGGCGCGGCTGCGGCACTGCACCCCTCCAGGGGGTTCCCTGCCAAACACTCCGAATCCACCTTCTACCCCCGAGCACAAGGTCCACGTAAGTGCAAATCAATGTTTTTTTCATTTGTTCTCATTAATACACTCCAACAATTGAATCCTCTTTTTTATCGAAAGACTTAGTTTCGAATGACTACATGCAAATTTATCAGTCATCGTTTTTGAATTCATTCCCGTGAAGAAATATAGTTGGGGCTCCAACTTGGCCCTTTTTAGATTGCCCTAATTGTAGTAGGGGCCCTACTAGGCTAGTCACGCTTGAAGTACGGAGTCTTTAGAGGCTCAATATGGGCGACCCTAGTGAGGGTTCCACATTTAAGCCCGATTAGGCCCCGAAGTTTATCATGGCCACTTCTGTGGAGCCTAGTACACGGAAAAAAAAGGCTTGGTTGGAACAACCAAGTGCCTTGGTTATATATGCGCCAGACAATTAATTCCTTAGACCAACCAAGTTATTTGTTAGGCTACCAATTTCTTGGTTGGACTAACCGAGTCACTTGGTAAGCTAACCAAGTGACTTTAGGCTACCAATTTTTGGTTGGTCTAACCAATTAATTGTCTGGCGCATATATAACCAAGGCACTTGGTTGTTCCAACCAAGCCTTTTTTCCGTGTAGGGTTCTAGAGTAGATTCCTTATTCTGGATGCCACGTTTATACCTAAAAAGGCCCCTTATTTAATCGCGGCTGCCTGAACTAATTTCTGCACGGGTTGTTATACACTGAGAGAAAACTTGAAATCCTGACAACCTCGCGCGATGGTTGGCTAATATTACTTTGGCTCAAAGAAATAGAGCTTGACACAAGTACCCATTCGTCGAAGCAATACAATGCATTTTTTTTAGAGAACTACGCCATGTAATTCAACGTCAATATAACAATGTTTTGGCTGAACATTGATGCTATTGAGCGAATGGCAGTGCAGTTGCCTTAACCCTGGGAGGGGCTAGCCAAAGACAGCCATGTAGTGAGCCATCCTAGTACTGACCCTCAGGTCAGTCAGACGGTCATCCACTCAAATACTAACGAACTAATTCGCGCAAACAACGAAACAAGCAACTTCATCGAATATGTTTATAGATGGCAACCACGATACAATTTACCCTCTTAGATATAACCGAGTGCCGTGAAAAATAACTGAATGTGCTTTTATTTTTACTACACCAAACGAAACCATAAAAACCTATAAAGTTGTGACTGTATTATACTAAGTTCATTTTATATTTCATGTTACCGATATTTAAATAGACAAAAAAAATTGTAGAATCATATGATCTGAATGGCCGAGTGAGCTAAAGCGCAGCGCATCAACACCATCCGGAGGGTTTCAGGTTCGAATCCAGTGAATGAAAAAAAAAAAATTAAATATGTTTTTTCAGCGATTAATATGTACCATCATGAAGAGAAAGACGTAATATCTAATAAAAATGCAGGATTACTCGATTGAATAAGCACAAAATAATATTTAAAAATTAATTTTCTTTATTATTTTAGATTCGCTCAAACATATAATCAATTTAATTGAAAGGTGAGTGTAGTTGAACCAACCGTGTCAATAGTTCCAATCAATCGATTAGAGATTGATGCAAGAGTGTGCATGGTCTGAGAGAAAACAATGTTAGAGTTACAATAAATGCACTGCGGTTGTCTCAACCACATGAAACATTTGAATCGAAGAAAGTCCGACAACCATTTGGTGAGTTTGACCCAACCTTCTCGTTCCATTCGCCGTATATAACCTCTCGGAGAGGTTGAGTCAACCTCTATTTCGTTGTGTCCAACAATTTTTTCTCTCAGTGTATACATAGTTTCTGTCTTAATCAAGAACTTTTTAATCCAGATACGCCATAATTTATTCTGGCTTCTCGTTTAAATCTTTATAAATCGTTTTTCAAATTTTGTCATTCGATTAAATTGACTGTAACAATGGTACAACCTTAATAAGCGTAATTAGTCACCCTAGTTACCCCGCAAAGTTACCGCAGATGTCGGAAAAAGGTGGGACGTGACGAGTCGAGGGCTTCGAGTGAACTAGTCACTGTTAGGATTCACCCCTCTATTCAACTTAACTGCCGCAAATGGTATTCCTTTAGTCTTGTAGCTAAGTATACTGCCTACAACTATACTTGTTATCTCAATCTGGGGAGGACTCACTTCAGAGGCGGATAATACGGCGAGGGAGCAAAGGAAGGGAATGGTCCAGGGGATTCGGGATATTCGGAAGATAAAGATAGAAACTGGAGGGACAGGTTCAGTACTAAGCGAGAGGGTGCAGAAAGTTTTTACGGCCATTAGTAGCAAGACGATTCGATACCATCTAGTTGGCTCCATCAGCGTTCTTCGTATCTCCATTACAAGAAAGCTATTGTAGACAACATTTCCAAGTGCGATCATGCGAACTTGCATGAAGCACTATTCTTGAAATTCCAAATTCGTTCCCACATAGCATAAACATCTTATGACACAATAAAAAAAAGAATGTAAAGTAGAACTTTGCACATTGCTTCCTCATTAATTGTCATCTTTCGCAAAGCCGTCTGTATGAGGACGTTTCTTTATTTTATTTTTGGCTTCCTCATAGAGGAAGCTTTGCGAAAGATGAAAGTTATTGACGAAGCAATGTGCAAAGTTCTACTTTGCATCCTTATTTTAAATACAAATTAAAATAAGAACGAAAACAAGAATTTTCACGAATTCAAAATTCTTTAAAATCTAAACCGCCTTATGTATTTCGCTTAAATTCAATACCGGTCGTCATTTTTCATTGCTTTATTCGTCAGAAACTGTTTAAGCTTATTATCTAGAGAGCAGAGATTTTTTGAAAAATTCAATGTCTTATAAAATCTGAACCACTTTACCAATCATCACCAAATTCGATATCTATTACAACTGGATGTTAATTTTACCTTGCAAAAGATTTGACCAGGTTTGGCCGAACTTATTTTGAATAAGAATGAAAACAATATTTTTTCGAAAATTCAAAATTTTATAAAATCTAAACCGCTTTACGGATTTCGCTCAAATTCAATATCGACCTTCATTTTATATTTCTCTATTTGTCCAAATTTATTTAGTTCATTGGCTGAAAAATAGCGGATGCCAGAGAACAGACAGACATTTTTCGAGAAATTGAAAGGCTTATAAAATCTGAATTAAAAAAAAAAATTTCGAAAATATACGCATAGAAAGGGGCATTGCTCATCTACCAGCGTACCAAATTTCAGCTTGATTATTGAAGCCGTTTTCAAGATACAGCGGTTTGAATTTTGCAAACGTGCCACACACACATACATACATCCGGTCATTTTTTCTGAATCACTTTTCTCGATGTTTTAGACTATTATGAATGTCCTGACATGAAAATCTTGAAAAATAAATTTTACGTCACCGCGGCAAGGAAAGTGAGGTTTTCCGTGCGATTCGCGCACAAAAAACTCTTTTTTCTCGCCTTGTAACGTAAAATCGTATGCAATACTCGGGTGGAAAACATTTTCTCAGCTCGTGCGAATGCACACGGAGAGAAAACTTTTATTGCATCAACAAATCAGTTGCTATTATAGTGACAACAAAGCCTTTTTTCTTACCCCAACAAAAATTATTTGCAAGGCTTGTCAAAAAGTTTGCTAGCCCAGCAAAATTATTTGTTAGGCCAGCTAATACATTTTCCAGGCCAGCAAATAAAGTTTGCGGTCACTATGCTAGCAAATGATTTTTCTCCGTGCACTAACGAAAAATGTGTTTTCCCTCCCTTAGGCCGCAATATACTAATTCACGAATCAAATGTCTTTTCGACATTTCTGTGCATATTTGCAAACGCGAATTAATGTATTTCTAGAAAGTAACGAATGTCCACGAGCGCGCAATTGAAAGTTTGGCAGAAATGACGTAACGAATTCTGTATGTACTATCTATACTTGTTTCGAGACTTGGTTAGTTCTGGACACTGTTGGGCATGGAGCTTTACTAAGATGATTAGATTTGTAAGCGGTGGAAAAGTTGTTTTCCCGATGTAGCTATATAGCGGTATATAGAGCACGCGGATAAAGTTGGAAAAGCCGTGAGCGTTCGTAGGACGAACGGCAACGGCTATTAGGAGATGGAAGCGGCGGTGGAGGATGTGCGGAGAAAACATGTTCGCAACAAAATTTCTTCGAACGAGTAAGTTGAAAGGGACTCTCGGGATAAGCACGCGAGGGATACCCGGCCGATGTTACATTTTATTCTTATGCTACGTGCTCGTACTCTTTTCTCGGGATTTTCTGTGTACTATCGCTGTTGAAGCTTCAGTTACTGTCGAGAGTTACTATTGCTGTCTGTGCTCTGTGTCTGTATGCTCAACTTCCGCGTTTCTCTGAGCCGAATATATACGCGCTGTATTACGGGCGTACCGTGTATTGCACAGTTGTATTATTCCAGGAAGTATTAGATAAATAGCTAAATCTGTGACATATTTTTCATCATGTCCGCAGGATTGCTTCAGAAATTTTGAATGGAACGCTGAGTGAAACCTGGAATATTCACTGAGAGAAAATTATGATATTTGTAACTATAAAGTGACGACTATTCATTTTTAATTCGTACGACCAATTTTTTAAGGGATCTTTCCAGTGTGAAAAAAAAAATCGATTTTTTTCCCTCTTATCCATTAGTATATATATACGGTCAAAAACATCCTCTCAAATTTTTAATAATTCAAACTCAAATAAAAAATTCGAAATACTTCGCTAGCATCGCCGATTAGTCGTAAGTACACAATTTAGGTATATGAAATTTCTACCCTCGAAACTTTAAACGCGTTTTTCTCGGAACGACATTTTCCAAAACGGTGGACATTCTCCAGGGAACAGTTTTCAAGCGATCGTTTTCAAACTTTAGGAGAACATTCTTCACGCTACTCTCTATCGTGCTATGGAAGCTTTATTTTATTTTTTGAAATCTTCCCATTTTTTTAAAAGAAAAACTGTCGAAAAAACGGCTAAAATCGGTACTTTTTGTTTAAACCGCCGCCATTTTGACAATTTTGATTTAAAAAAAGCCTCCATAGCGCGATAGCCAATCGCATACTAATTAATAATCCTTTGGGTTTTTCTTTAGATCAAATTTGCGACCCCTAGGATGTCCACCATGAGGCTATCTTTTTTATCAACATTATTTTCAACAATTAAAAAAAAATATTTAAACAATAAAAATCGTCTTATAAAAAATCATTTTCTGTCATTCATGATTACCTTAATATGTCATAAAAATTTCAGATTGATCGGCGTATAGTAACCGTCCGAAAAAAAATCGTGAAAATGGGCAGTTTTTCGGGCCGTCACACTTGAAAGATCCCTTAATAGTTGCCACAACTATCAAATAGTTACTATAACTACCAAATAGTTACTATAACTACCAAATAGTTAACATAACTATTTTCATATTTACATTAAATATGCAAATAGTTGCATGGACTAAAAATTAATAGTTGTCACTTTATAGTTGACTGTATTACTACGATTTCTCTGAGTGTTGCTTTCTCACTATTTTTCAGTTTTTACAAAGTTATCGTATTGTCGGTTAAATGATTTGTCAGTGAAAAGTATTACAATCGTTTTATGGCGGTTACATCTAAAATGGACTATGGGAGTAAAAAGGTCAGAACCCGTTTTACACTAATGAAAATGATGATAACGATCATATCTGTGAGTCTCTTGGATAGCGGAATGCTATGCTATGGCGTGCTTGTCCTGTTCTGGGATTGGCACGAGAGTGGTACACCCGTGTCAATCCATATAGGGATTCCCGAACCCGATCATCCACTTCGAATCAACTCGCCATTTAGGCAAATTGGGTAGGCTGTTTGGAGCAATTGCTCCCTGCTCTCCAGCATATTCCAGGCACGTCAATACCATCAGTCGCGACTAATTCTCACTGCAGCGTCCATTTTTTAATATGATTGTCTTTGCAGTGGTCAATTATTTTTCTGTATGATAGTTACATGCGATTAAAAGAAAAGCAGACAATTCTTTGATACAAACTGGTTTAGTTTTCATCTAATTCTTTGCTGATTTTTACTTTAAACGAATCATCGCGTTTTTTATGACATCATACACTGAGAGAAAATTATGGTATTTGTAATTATAAAGTGACAACTATTCATTTTGCTTTCTCATAGAGGAAGCTTTGTTTTCATGAAAAAATGTTTTTTCGAGATTTTCATGTTAGTAAACTCAGAATGGGCCAAAACGTCGAGAAAAGTGATTTAGAAAAAATGTCTGTATGTGTGTGTGTGTGTGTATTTGTGTATGTTACACGATCGAAAAATGTAAACCTTTATAACTCGAGAATGCCTTGAAATATCAAGCTGAAATTTGGTCCATAGATAGAGGGATCAAGCCTCATCGTTCATACAGATTTTTGTTAAAATCCACATCATCGTTAAATAATTACGCGTTTTTTAATTTTTTGAAAAATGTCTGTTTACGCGATAACTCTTTCAATTTTTGAGATATTGATCTTAAAATTAGTATGAATATGAGCTTTCATACGCCGGTGATCGGTATTGAATTTGGTTAAGATCGGTTGAACCGTTAAAATTTTATGATGTTTTGAATTTTTCAAAAAATTGACATTATCGCTCTATTGTAACTTTTGCAAAACTTAAGATAGCGAGCTCAAATTTTGTATATAAATGAAACAATATTCAGCCATTATATATGTATAATTTAGTGACGAACGGTATGAAATTTTTGATTTTATGGAATGTTGAATTATTTTTAAAAATATACATTATCACATTCACTTCGGAAACGCTCTAATAATCACGAAATAACGTAATAACGAAATAGAAAAAGCGAATCTACAACATGTATATTTATCTAATTAAAACAAGGATGCAAAGTAGAACCTTGCACATTGCTTCTTCATTATTTTTCGCGTTTTACAAAGCTTCCTCTATGAGGAAGCCAAAAATTGAATAACATACTTCCTCATAGAGGTAGCTTTGTAAAACGCGAAAAATAATGAGGAAGCAATGTGGAAGGTTCTACTTTGCATCCTTTTTAGTTCGTGCGACCAATTTCTTAATAGTTACCATAACTATTTTCATAATTACCGTAACTATGAAAATAGTTGCATGGACTAAAAATAGTTGTCACTTTATAGTTGACTGTAAAACTACGATTTCTCTGAGTGTAGACACTGAGAAAAATGTAGTTTTATTTTGAATAAAATAGCGTTTGTTTGACCGAAATTGTAGTTAGGACATTAACAAAAAATGTTGATTCTCTCAAGTATGTTGAACTCGACGAAACGAATATTTCGTCGAATTTTGACGGGTAGAACTGCGCCTGTCTGACCCAGAATTTTAACAGCTATGGATCAAGAGAAAATATCCGCCCCTCGTTATTCTCCGTAACCTCCACCATGTTTTCCTCTCGTTCTTGCCCTTCACACCATCATTTTCTAGTTTTACTCCCTCACAATATCTCCTTTATTTATCGAAGCATATAGCGATATTTCAAATGATATAAAAATAAATATCACAGAATCGTGTCACCGAAGATCGTATTTGAAAAAATACGCATTCATTTCATTGCCAATTGTGAGAAGAACAGCAGCTGATCAGAGCAGAATTGCCTATTTCTTCAATTCGAATGAATTTTTTTCTGCATGTAGGTCAACAGTGAAATTTACAGCTCGAGATAAGAAAATTTATACCACGCTGTAATCAGCTATTCGGCGAGAGTTCAAGTTTAATTTTCGAAAATGGCGCGCCAGAATTTCCGTGTCCTCGTTATTTCCTCGTATTCATGCGCTCTAATCTTCCGGAATATCTCTGTGGAGCTCGTATTCTTGAGTATATTGCGTTGGATCTCTACGAGATAATTTCACACGTAGTAGGTAATACAGCTTGTAATATTATTTATCTGCCGCACTCTCATTATTTACTAGCTGAGATAGAGGAAAAAAAGACTGATCGATTTATAGCGATATATATTTAGCTTGAGGCTACTGTTTTTACATTGTATGACATCACTCCTTTATTCCTCTCAATATTCAATATACTCAATATTCCTCTCAATAGACTTATGCTAATTTTCACTGAATGATTAAATTTGAAAGTAAAACTTAACTTGAATTTATTTATTTTCTTCTCCAGACAAATTAATTAAAGTAAATTTTTGACTAATTAAAATATTAATGTTATTCTATATCTAAAGTTATTTTTATCCTAAAAAATTAATAGATTTATGCTAATTTTTACTAAATGATTAAAATTAAAAGTAATACTTAAATTAAATTAATTAATTTTTACCGTAAAAAATTAATAGGTTTGTGCTAATTTTCACTAAATGATTACATTTAAAAGTAAAATATAACTTAAATTAATTTATTTTATTCTCCAAATAAATTATTAAAAGTCAATTCTAAACTAACTAAAATTTAAGATTTTAGCCTTGCATTTTCGTTCACACGATTTTTCCATCATCGACAACCAAATATGCGACTTCCTCACTGACTTTACTATTACTATATTTTCGACTTTCAATGTGCAATTTATTTATAATTGTAATTTTCGCTTGCTCCATACTTCATCGTTCAGGATATATGGTATCATTGTATTCTTGATTTTAAATACAAATACACGAAAAAAATATATATATACGCTAGCGGATTAATTGGTTAGGCCAACCAAGTTATTGGTCAGCGCCACCAAGCGCATTGTAATACAACCAATAACTTGGTTGGCCAAAAATCTGATTGGCCTAACCAAGAAATCGGCTGGTGGCGTATTTAACCAAGCCTTTTTTTCCGTGCACAGAGACATAAACATTGAAACTCAGTCTTCACGGAAGAAAAAGATTAGTTGCCATAACCAAGAAATGAGTTTCCACAACCAATCGATTATTCTATTTGTCTTACAACTCAAATGGTAATACCAACGATTCGAATGGTAATACCGACGATTCGAATGGTAGTCCCAACTATTCGAGTGGTAGTCCCAACGATTGGATTAGTTAACCTAACTAATCCAATCGAGAACTAATCTTGAATAGTTGAGGTTACTCGAGTAGAAATTCAGCTACGGGGAATATCAGGCCCTAGCGTGGTAGCCGGATTTAAACCTAAGGCCCCTGCTTGGCAAACCTTATACGGACCCTGTAGGAAAGTAACGCAGCGCATGATCAGGGCCAGATTAAGTTTTCCAGATAAGGACCGGATAGAGGCTGCCCTATTAAGCCCCTACTTATAAAAACGGCAAATAAATTACAAAATAATTATCTGCGCTCGTCGAATTCGATTTATTTTGCACTTTCTATTGGATATTCGAGCTTATTTAGTTTTCAGTACATATTAATTGCTGAAAAGAACACATGTAAATTTATTTGCCGTTGGTGGGAATCGAACCTTGATCCTCTGGGTGACAGTTCTGCGCCTTAGCCCACTCGGCCATTGAAATCTTATAAAGTTTATATATTTATTGTCTATTTGAAGTACACTTAAAATGAAAACACGTTAAGACTGTACATCCATTTATTGTGATTACGACCGAAATATTCAAAATTCAAACATGATGGGGCGGTCACCCATCCAGGTACTGGCGTTTGACGGTCAGTACCTGGATAGATTTCAAAGTAATTCTAGCGGTACAGTCCCGTAAAACGTGAGTTTCAGCGAATATTTCGAATACTTCTCGATGGGATAAAGATGTGAAGAAATCCAGCACACGCAAGGTGCTGAAAAGATTGATTTGGTATAACAATAATTTTTAAATGTTTTTAACGAATGCCGTATCTAGCTCTTACACCAACCTGATAATGTAAATTTACGGCATATTTTAAAAAAACTATGCCGTGCGAAGACCGTATGCGGATCTGACCATGGAAAGTAAAGGTAAATTGGACAAAATCTTGGTCCAAATGCCACAGGAAGACCTTATGCGAAACGGATAAGGTTGATGAATGGCATATCTATATCAGGTTACTGTATGTAAAGCCTGACATGGGCCTGATCCGGTGGAAAGACGGAATTTTTAAGGTAGAATGCCATATCTCGGCCTTACATGGACCTGATCAGGTGAACTTACGACAACCCCTAAATAAGGTTACCATATCTAGCCTGACATCAGCCTGATCCGGTGGAAAGACGGCATTATTAAGTACGAATGCCATATCTCAGCCTTACATGGGCCTGAGCAGGTGAATTTACGGCGGCTCCAAATAAGGTTACCGTACCTAAAACTGATCTGGACCTCGTGTGACAGCAGGCATGCCTGATGAAATTTCTACTCGGTTATTCGATATGGTTGAGGCAACTAATTTTTTAGACATTGTGTACAGCAAATCGAAAACGTAGTTGCCACAACCAAACATTTCTTTCCGTATTCTCTTTATGTTAAAAAAATCCTGGTGCGTCTAACAAATCGTGTATTCTCGTGTACCTGTCTACCCTTAATAGAGAAAGAAAGAGGAGAGAGAGACAGACAGACATAATAAAATGGAGTAACGTGTTCAATTTTAGTGAACGTGCTGGAAATGACAGACAATTCTCGAGGCAAAGAGGATGGTTGACAATAAACATCATTCTTACGAAGCTCGCTTTTACACTCTCTTACCCTTGCTTCGTGACACTGACTGGAGACTCCTCGGGCAGCGATTTAGAATATAAACACGTAAAAGTGTATATTCCAGAGCTGCAGAGAAAGAAACGAGAGAAAACTGTAGGTGTTATGCTTGTCCAATATAACACCGCACACGTTCGGTTCACTGTGCAGCTGACAACCTCTTGGTCGAGCTGGGTGGAAACATTGCGATATAGCTCGTCCAGAATTGAAGCTGGTATGGTACGGTATGAGAGGAGCTCAGCCCGATTTTTGTGTACATCACGTAGCAGCACCGCACCTGTAGAGAAAAGCCAATAACCCAATATCCCTCCGGAAGAATGCACCGGGCGAACGAAAATACCAATATGCCGTCGTGGCATCCATCTTCCGAGCTTGAACTCTGTCGGCATAGCACCACTTTAGCTTTTTGCTGTTATATACATTCAGTCAAGTTCTCTTCTTTCTTACTTTGGCTTTTTCGGCTCTTCTAACCCGTCGTGGCATGCCAAAGAAAGCAGTCGTCCCTGGGCATTGCATAAAACGCTCGCCCCCCTTTTCCCTCAACCTCTTTCGCCTTCTCAAGAGAATCTTTAAAGCGTAGTTATACGAGGAAGCTTCCACACGGGTACTCGCACTTTGTGTCTTGCAAAGTACATCATGAAAGTTCTCGTGAAACTGTAAGTTTAGGACGACAAAGAAAGAAATATGGTAAAAGTCATTGAAGAAGTTGGCCGCGTGACCTCTCTCGTGTGTCAAGAGAAAGACGGAATAAAAAGAGGTACGTGGAAATATGGCGGGTTTGAGGGAGAGGAACGTAAAAGTGGACAAGTATCTGGAGTAAGGCTTTCAAAAAGGATTATCCATTTCTGAGACCCAAGCCACTCGTGCTAAAGAAACCGGATGGGGGGTTTATTTTTTAAGTATATTTCTGTCGCATATACCGTAAAAAAAACAGACCAGTCACTCATGGCATAGAAAATGAGACTTTACCGCTTTTGTTCACTAAGATCACCAAGCGTCAGGCACGACAACTAGAGCCTCCGTTCTGCACAGAAAA
The DNA here is from genome assembly GCA_963970395.1 of Ephialtes manifestator. NCBI lineage: Eukaryota > Metazoa > Arthropoda > Insecta > Hymenoptera > Ichneumonidae > Ephialtes > Ephialtes manifestator. The sequence continues at coordinate 19,849,449 of OZ019978.1, read as the reverse complement.
AAATACTTGCACGAAGAAAAATCATTTGTTAGCATAAGGTAAACGGCCCAGTTTGTGACACCTTTAGAGCAGCGGGGTCGATTTTCTGTTACTTACAGATGCGTAATATTGTTAAACTGAAAATGAACGCTTTCAATACGTGCATTAAAACCTTCTGAAACAGATTAGACTATTCTTCAAAGGCAAAATGTTGAGAATATTAATAAAAACATTATTTAAATATTGCTTGTCTACTTCCGGGGTCCCTGACCCTGCAGAACCACTCAAGTCGTAGCTTGTGACACTCGTGTGTACCGGGATTGTGACACTGATGCCGTAGGTCCTGACCCCCCGTGTACCGGGTTTCTGACTCCTATCCGGGTCTTTCGAACTCCTATCTGGAAAAAATATCGATAATTAAATGAAAACGAAACCATAATAACGATAAATGTTGAAATTTATACAGTATTCAATCCTAACCTAATTTTCAGAAATAAGTCAAAATCGTAAATATTGGGAAGGTCAGCAACCGCGTCAATAACCACAATTACGTTGGGAGTTATTGACCCTGCGAGTTTACGGGAAAAACTAATCAATAGCTTAAGTATTCTATTTCTTATCGATAAAGCTAATTATTGTGATCATTTTCATATAATTGTTATGTTGTATTATACTTACTTAAGGATGGAAACGATTAAATACACGACCGATGCAGCTAGTGAGCACCGTCTAGGAATGGCGGTTCGAACTCACTGAGACGCAATACCACGGCTTTCAACGGTGAAATGTATTTTTAAATAATTTGTTTCAAAATTTGTTTATTGCGGAAAAAAACTATTGTTGACGTAAATTGACGTAAATTACATTTATGACAGTGTAAAATAGCTATCAGGGGTCACAAACAGTGGCAAGGTCACAAACAGGGCCGTTTACCTTAATGACAGCAAACTTTATTTGTTGGCCTAACAAATAATTTTGCTGGTCTAGCAAATTTTTTTACAAGCCTAGCAAATAATTTTTGTTAGGCTAAGAAATAAGACTTTGCTGTCACTATATTAGTAACTGATTTGTTGATGCAACAAAAGTTTTTTCTCCGTGTGTTTTGGACAACTGCTATGATAATAATGTCCCGTAAGGACGATACACATATAACATTAATTCATTTATATTAATTTTTCATCGTATGCGATTATCTCGGTCAGTATTTTTGAATGATGGAATTTTGCGAGGCATATCTCGGAGACTAGTGTTGCATTATGAGACGAGCATTAATCTGTCGCATTCGATTTGGCCATAACGATCAATCACTTCAGACAAGTGAGATTCTCGGTCTGTCTTTCGTTTGTTTTAATCGTCTCTTCTCATCTCGATTTTACGATTACGAACGAGCGAGTTTGACACCTGTCGAAAAATTCGTGAACGTCTATTGAGATTATCAGAATTTAATACAAAAATTAAGCTTCAAGCACAATTGAGAATCCATGTCCAATAATGGATTTTCTGCTGCGCCTGCTGATACAAGCGCTAGCAAAAGGACACGCGAATGTGTGTATGGAGCGCGTTGCTAATACCCACATTCATATATTGTGTGATGACATACGCCTTTTTATTACAAAAAAAAAATCCATCAATATTGACAACTAATCTTTTCAAAACTACTTTTTAACACCCGTGAACATTTTAGCAATTTTAGTCAGCTTAAAAACACAATTTTTAAATATTGTGTGTTCAGTCGTGAAATTACTCAACAGCACCTATGGAATATTCTCAACCATTGCACTAATCGCGTTAGGATCACCTGATAAGTAACTATGCATTTTCAAATTCTTACGCACAAGGTGTTCTTCAAGAATATTTACATGAAAACAACTTTTAGCTGTGACTTTAGTAAATAATTATTTGAAAAGTTTAAGCATTTAACACAATTGCAGTTGGGAAAACATGAGGCACGCTGGACATTTTACGATACATTTTTATGTTTTCTTTTATATAACTTAAAATCTCGGTTTGACAGCACGATACGAGAGTACTCGATTGATTGACGTTTCGAGATGAATTCTGCCATTCATTTATTCCTCGAATCGTCTCGCTCAAATGCAACACTATCTGAAACCGTGATCGCTAGATTCATAGCGCGCGAAAACGAAGCCCGATTCAAATTTCACTAATGCGAATCTTTTTACAAATATCGACTGTAGCTGCTTAATAAATTTAATTAATTCATCAAGCAGCCACAATTGAGAAATTTTAATTTGAAATTTATTTATTATATAATAAATTTAATTAATGTATCAAGCCGCCACAATTGACAAATTTTAATCTGAAATTTATTTATTATATAATTAATTTAATTAATTCATCAAGCAGCCACAATTGACAAATTTTAATCTGAAATTTATCTCTCTATATTATAAAAAGATCTCGCCGCCGCCGCCGCCGCCGTGTCAAGAATCGAGGGACCTAGAATAATTCGGGCTCAGGGCTTGGCGGAAGGGGGTGGGGCGAAAGGCTTGGGGCTAGCCCCAGGGGCTGGGGCTAGCACCTACCCCTTTACGCCAAGCCCCGAGGCCGAATTATTCTAAGTCCTTTTCCAAAAACATAGGTCCCCCAAGGCTGGGGGCACCTGTCGCGGTGGACCCTTCGGGGGGGGGGGGGCGATTGCGAGCGCGCGCAGCGCGCGAGCCACAATAAAATCCTAGTATTTATTATATAATAAATTTAAATAATTCATCAAGCAACCACAATTGACAAATTTTAATCTGAAATTTATTTAATCGTAATAATGAAGATTGTAAGCCATTACGTGAGATTGCATTGCAAAAGACAACTTTTCTCGAAGTTTTGGAACATTCTGAGTATCCTAATATGAAAACGAGGAGGTTGGGTCAAACTCACCAAATGGTTGTCGGACCTTCTTCGATTCAAATGTTTCATGTGGTTGAGACAACCACAGTGCATTTATTGTAACTCTAACATTGGTTTCTCTCAGCCCATGCACACTCTTGCATCAAACTCTAATCGATTGATTGGAACTATTGACACGGTTGGTTCAACTACACTCACATTTCAATTAAATTGATTATATGTTTGAGCGAATCTAAAATAATAAAGAAAATTAATTTTTAAATATTATTTTGTGCTTATTCAATCGAGTAATCCTGCATTTTTATTAGATATTACGTCTTCCTCTTCATGATGGTACATATTAATCGCTGAAAAAACATATTTAATTTTTTTTTACATTGACGAGAATCGAACCTGGACCCCTCCGGATGGTGTTGATTCGCTGCGCTTTAGCTCACTCGGCCATTAAGATCATATGATTCTACAATTTTTTTTTGTCTATTTAAATATCGGTAACATGAAATATAAAATGAACTTAGTATAATACAGTCAGAACTTTATAGGTTTTTATGGTTTCGTTTGGTGTAGTAAAACTAAAAGCACATTCAGTTATTTTTCACGGCACTCGGTTATATCTAAGAGGGTAAATTGTATCGTGGTTGACATCTATAAACATATTCGATGAAGTTGCTTGTTTCGTTGTTTGCGCGTATTAGTTCGTTAGTATTTGAGTGGATGAACGTCTGACTGACCTGACGGTCAGTACTAGGATGGCTCACTATCTGGCTGTCTCTGGCTGGTCCCTCCCGGGGTTAAGTCAACTGCACCGCCATTCGCTCAACAGCATCAATGTTCAGCCAAAACATTGTTATATTGACGTTGAATTACATGGCGTAGTTCTCTAAAAAAATGCATTGTATTGCTTCAACGAATTGGTACTTGTGTCAAGCTCTATTTCTTTGAGCCAAAGTAATATTAGCCAACCACCGCGCGAGATTGTCAGGATTTCAAGTTTTCTCTCAGTGTATATGTTCGTCTCGTGAAACAGTCGTAACACGACGATGGATCTTCAGGAAACATGCCCTCGCGCAATACCTGACGCAACTGTATACCTCAGCAGTTCTTAATTGGCTAGCTGGTAATTAATCTGGTGCTGGCAGGACTGTTACCAGTTGTGTACGTGTCTCCCTTCAGCAGCCTATCCTTGTTCTCTAGTGCGTTGCTGGAAGCCCTTTGTTCGGAATCACCATTGTTGCATAGGTTGCCATTGCCGAGTGTCAACCCGCTGGCATCGAAACTGCACCACGCTACTGTTCATACATATGTCCCATAGAAACAACAACAGCGAGGATACATATATCTTAGCTGTGTATCGCATTATCCGCTTCATTTTTCTCCCTCAGGCTACGTCCACTATACTTACTGTCCATTTTATGTACACACGTATGAATGCATTATTCTCATATAAGTAGCAATAGTAACCAAAATTGTATATTTGAATGGGCATTAGGACGTTAACAAAAACATTTTTTTCTAATGACCCTCATTAGCATTTTTTTGTTTTTTGTCACAACAAAAAAGAACAGAACGGCTTTAACAATCAAGCTGAAATTTGGTACGCCGATGGAGCATCAAGGCTCCTTCTTTTGTAAAATTTTTGTAAAAGACACCTTGTCAGATTTTATAAGACTTAGAATTTTTCGAATAAAGTCTGCACGCTCTCTAGCTGTCGCAATTTTTTGGCTAATGAACTAAATAGTTCTTAACAAATGAAGTTTTTGTAAAAGGACAGTCGGTATTGAGATTAAGCTAAATATATCAAGTGGTTTGGATTTTACAGAATTTTGAATTTTCGAAAAATTTATGTTATCGACGGTCTGATGACTTCCGGTCGGAATGCAATCTAATTTTTTTTTCTCTTGAAGATATTGAATTTTGGCTTTCACTATCGTTCTCAAGTCCCATATTCTACCCGAGAAAATAACGGTTGCAAACCTTTTAACCATGATTTAAAAAAAAGTGACTTTTTTACGTTTTTGATTCCGGAATTCACAGATCCGACTTCCGGTCAGAAAATGCAACCTACATTTTTTTTCTTCAAGATATCGAATTTTGCCCTTCACTATCGTTCTCAAGTCGAATATTCTATTTTTTTACTATGATTTACTATGATTTAAAAAAGTGACTTTTTTCCGTTTTTGATTCCGGAGTCCTAACTATTTGCGACAACACAATGGCGTGAATTTGATAAAATAATATGGTAGTTAAAATGACTATATTACATACTTCAATGGTTCTATATTATAGACTCTAACTATTTTATGGTAATGGGTACTTTGGTAATTATAATGGTTTTCTGATGACTCTATCTACATTTTATAGTACACTATACGACAAGCGCGCTGTTACAAAAGGGATTGCGGTATAATGGCGCCAGCAAAACATCGTGAATGATGCACAATGCTGCAACTAACCTAGACTAACCTCTTTAACGGTACGGAGTTGTATACATTATAGTGCCATCATAGTCTTGGGCATACGGCAGTTGCGAATCACTGTGATAGGCGAGACTGCGCTCAGATCCGCTAGATGGCGAACGGCCGGAGTGTTTATCGCTTGCGATTCATGATCTCTGTATGCTTACTGACTTACCAACGAACTTACTTTAAAGGGTTAGACCACTCCAGAGGGCCACAAAGAAGGCGTTTTTGGGAATTTTTTTCAGAAAAACTATTAGAAACATCGATTTTTTGAGAAAGGGTATTTATTGTACATATCATTAACTGTATATAGTAATTTTTTCATAGTAATTAATTTAAAAATGGCGGCTGTACAGCGTTGTTGCGATGACATCTCTTTTTTTTGGAATCCACGGCCGGACACACAGCTGCTGTAATTTTTTAATTATGATGAGTTTTTTAACGGTTTTCACTTATACATAACAGTAGCTAGAGAAGTATTTTTTCGATACAGGCATTTTTGACAAAATGGCGAGCATCTAAAGTGACAGTTCAAAAATTTGGCTTAAAATCGTTCGAAAATTATCAATAACAAAAAAACTATGCAACTTAAAAAAAAATCCTACGTACTTCAGTGGATAATGTACTTTTGAAGATATATCGAAAATTTCCAATAAATCGGTGGTAAACTTTTTGAGTTTTGTTTCCGGCCAACTTGAAAAGTGCAGTTTCGAGATAAACGCGTTTATCTGCCGTATACCTGCTTTGACCCTTCTCAGTACCTTTACTGAAGCGCACACAAGAGAGGTTCCCTGCTAACCGGGCAGCCTCCCATTAAAATTTGAAAATGGGGCATTTACAAATTTTTGCCTGCAATAATCTTTTGGGACAGCATTCTAGAAACCCTAATGAATCATTTCCAAGGAGAAAAAAAATCGATTTTTCGAAAATTCTAGAGTGGCCTAACCCCTTAAGGCGAGGGAGTCAGGTACAAAAACATTGATTTTTGAAATTCAATATCATCCAAATATATTGCATATAAAAATGGCTAACACACTATATTGTTGGTACTCGATGAAAGGATTTTTTTTACTATCGTCTGACTTGCATATGCTTTTCAATATTATCTTAAGCAAAGTTCTTAGGTTTTCTATTCTGCGCATGATTCAGATCAAACTACTAGGCAGATTGGAATGGTTGACGTCACATTTTCTTCTTCATGAAAAGATACACCGGCTAAATGGAGCAAATGTTAATAAAAGGTAATATTTTTTAAGTGACATAATTATTCATAAATAAATTTTATGTCATTTTCTAAATCGGTGATTAACTTTGCTTTCAGAATGAAAAAAAATAGTTTGCTCCATTTAGCCGGTGTATCTTTTCATGAAGAAGAAAATGAGACGTCAAACATGCCAATCTGCCTAGTAGTTTGATCTGAATCATGCGCAAAATGGAAAGCCTAAGAACTTTGCTTAAGTTAATATTGAAAAGCATATGCAAGTCAGACGACAGTAAAAAATCCTTTCATCGAGCACCAACAATATAGTGCATTGGGCATTTTTATATACAATAGGATTTGGATGATATTGAATTTCCAAAATCAATTTTTTTAATCTGACTCCCTCCCCTTAAGGCAACCAAATTTTGTGAACTGGAATGAAATTGAAATTGAAAAATCACAACGACCTTAGTAACGATATTAATTCCAGGGACAGAAAAAAAAAACTTTAGATTTTTTTTTATTGTTTGGAAGATCATTTTGACTATTTCCGAAAGATTTTTTTGTGCAAAAAAACAACTGCAATTCAACGTAATTTTTTTTTTGGTCGTTTTGCTCGCTATTTTTGGGAATAATAAAAATTATCGTGATTGTTAGGGTGATATGCGTGTTATAGCGAGAGAATAAAAATTCAAAGATCCATTGTCAGAATAATAGGATACCCATTGCAGTGCAAACCCTCAAATGACATGACAAATTGTAAAAAAATGCAGTAGTGAAATGGTGTAACGGACGCGTACGAGAAAGAGGAGGACGATGATTAAGTAATTTAACAGCGGGTAAATGGCTGTAGTATGTGTACAGGGTGCCCAGAGAGTTGGAGGATTGCGAGTGGCGCACAATCTGGCCGCAGTTTCCCGTTTGTAACGGGACCGATTGTCAAGCCGGAAACACGCTGTTATTTGTCAACAGCCAGAGGGAGAGGGATATGGAGTGCGAAGAGTATCGTCGAGTTTGCGCCGTAGTTCGCGGCGTATATTCGCCTTTGTCGCTTGCTCTTTCACACTGTAGTGCTTTAGACATTTAACACGGGCAATCTGTAATAGCAAATGCAAAAGAGATCGTACATCGTTTGTAACGTTAGAAGTGTCATAAAAAAATAGTTGTACCAGCCAATTATTTTTATACTCACTCTACTTGTTTATTTCTTTTTTATTATCGGAGGACATTATTTTTTAAATTCTGCAATGACGGTCATAAAATGTATGTACTTTTTTTTTTTCAAAAAGTCAAAATGCGTTTTCCATGAAAATTAATGTACAAATGCTAAAAAAAAAGAGGCTTTTCAATACTAATTATTTTTTACTTTTACAATAATTACTATCATAATAATCTTTCCTTTAAAATTAATTAATTACAGAATAATATACATATTTCTTGCAATATTTTCATGGCTTCTACTTCTACATTCCATTTGCTAATTATGATAGACAGATAGACGGAGGAGCGCATCAAGTATTTACCAGAGATGCTCTTAACTTAATAACATTTGACAAAAGTAGTGTAACGCGTTTAAACATTTAACGTCATTCGAACTCACTAATTGTATTATATTTTCCTCTAAGTTTAGACCTAGTTGGAATTTTCGGGTCACATAATAATTCGTTGAACAGTAATTAATCAGCCTCGTGTAGTTAGGCCATTTCAGGATTTTCAGCCAATCATGACGAATGTCAGACCAAAAAAAACGCTGAATAGAATTTGTTTTTCCGACAAAAAAAAAAGTTTCTACAATAATCAAATCTTCAAAACAACCAAACCAAAAAAATCTGATAGTTACTTTTCCGTCGCTAGAACCAATAAGTCACCATCATAACGACCTTGGCAACGACATTGGTTTCAGTGACAGAATATAGATCATTTTTGCTTCCTCATAGAGGAAGCTTTGTTTTCATGAACATTTCTTTTTTCGAGATTTTCATGTCAGTACACTCAGAATGGGCCAAAACGTCGAGAAAAGTGATTTAGAAAAAATGTCTGTATGTGTGTGTGTGTGTGTGTGTTTGTTACACGATCGAAGAATGTAAACCTTTATAACTCGGGAATGCCTTGAGATATCAAGCTGAAATTTGGACCATAGATAGAGGGATCAAGCTTCATCGTTCATGCAGATTTTTGTTAAAATCCACTTCATCGTTAAATTATTACGCGTTTTTCAATTTTTTAAAAATGTCTGTTTACGCGATAACTCTTTCAATTTTCGAGATATTGATCTTAAAATTGGTATGAATGTGAGCTTTCATATGCCAGTGATCGCTATTGAATTTGGTTAAGATCGGTTGAACCGTAAAAATGTTATGATGTTTTGAATTTTTCAAAAAATTGACATTATCGCTTTATTGTAACTTTTGCAAAAGTTAAGATAGCGAGCTCAAATTTTGTATATAAATGAAACAATATTCAGCCATTATATATGTATAATTTAGTGACGAACGGTATGAAATTTTTGATTTTATGGAATGTTGAATTATTTTTTAAAATATACATCATCACATTCACTTTCGGAAACGCTCTAATAATCACGAAATAACGTAATAACGAAATAGAAAAAGCGAATCCACAACATGTATATTTATCTAATTAAAATAAGGATGCAAAGTAGAACCTTGCACATTGCTTCCTCATTATGTTTCGCGATTTACAAAGCTTCCTCTATGAGGGAGCCAAAAATTGAATAACATACTTCCTCATAGAGGTAGCTTTGTAAATCGTGAAAAATAATGAGGAAGCAATGTGCAAGGTTCTACTTTGCATCCTTATTCCGAACTTTCCAAGGCTACTACTACTAGTTTCGGAGTCTTGTACTTATTGATATATATATACGGCAATACGTTTACTAATGTTTTGTCGGATATGTTCGTGGAAACTAAATCCACGTAACAATCTTTAAAATGACAGTTGGATGGTCCGGAAATACCCCAAACTATATGATAAGGCCAGAAGCAAATAGAACAAAGCCCGAGGTGGATATTTTCGGAAGATTTCTCGGAGGGTTGTCTAGGAACCTAGAAATTGATCGCGACAGACTTCCTAGAAAATGCGACAATAAACTAAGATCTCTGTACATTGGCTGGTCCAAACAATTCCAATGGAAGTTTATGTCTTATCTGAATGATACGTTAATGGAAATCAGTTACGAACACGCTATCGAGAATCTGGATGCAAATTACATTAAATTTGCATCCAGAATTACAAGATTCTGCATTCAGACATCAGCTTGGCGTTGAACTCGAATTAATCCAAAATTTATAAAAATCTGTTCTCGATCCAGACAACATCTGTGAAGTATGTAATCTGCGAACAACCGATACTTTAGAACATATGATTCTGCACTGTCCAGCGTTTATGAGTCACAGAATTAACTGGCTAAAAGACAAAAAATCATTGTTGGATATTCTAAACGTAAGAATCAAAGAAGAAGTAAACAATCTATTGTATTATGTGATAAATGCACTCAACATAAGAGCGTTATATGAGTACGACTGTACTAGTAATACTATAAATATTATGATTATGGAACGTGGAACTTACAATAAACAATACAATTTCATGTTCGTGGAAACTGAGAGCCTGAAGGAAAATTCTGTGACATACACACGGAAATTTCTGTGTTGTGACAACATTAAACGAGGACAACAAAAATTGTTACGTTAGGCTTACAAAAAAATTGCTCAGCCGAACAAAAGATTTGTCAGCCGAACAAAAGGTTTGTCAGCCGAACAAAAGATTTGTCAGCCGAACAAAAAGGTTTGTCAGCCGAACAAAAGATTTGTCAGCCCAACAAAAAGATTTGTCAGCCGAACAAAAAGATTTGTCAGCCGAACAAAAGATTTGTCAGCCGAAGAAAAGATTTGTCAGCCGAACAAAAAGGTTTGTCAGCCGAACAAAAGATTTGTCAGCCCAACAAAAAGATTTGTCAGCCGAACAAAAGATTTGTCAGCCGAACAAAAGATTTGTCAGCCGAACAAAAGATTTGTCAGCCCAACAAAAAGATTTGTCAGCCGAACAAAAAGATTTGTCAGCCGAACAAAAGATTTGTCAGCCGAACAAAAAGATTTGTTAGCCGACCAAAAAGATTTGTCAGCCGAACAAAAAGATTTGTCAGCCGAACAAAAGATTTGTCAGCCGAACAAAAAGATTTGTCAGCCGAACAAAAAGATTTGTCAGCCGAACAACAAAATTTGTCAGCCGAACAAAAGATTTGTCAGCATAGCAAAACTGATTTGTCAGCCAAACAAAAGATTTGCCAGCCTAACGCAACGATTTTTGTTGTCCTGGTTTTATGTTGTCAGAACACAGAAATTTTTCTCCGTGCAATCTTCCAATATAACATAAAGCAGTTGTGTAACATGGCGGCGTCCTGTGTCACAAAAGGTAGTTGTATAAATTTCCCGTAATTGAGAAAAAAGAAAACTTGTTGCACTTGGAGCACCGCGAGAGAAAAAAAAATCGTATTATAAATATGCTTACATCGTCATCGTTTATCCGCCCCTAGCAGGTTTATAGATAGCGATATCGATGAACGTGAACTCGTGGCGGACGGGTTGAAATGCATGGTGCCCAAGGTTCTGCATCGGTTTATTGTGCTCTGGCTTCCGATAATCCTTCGAGCATGAAAAGCAGAATGCAAGCCCTAGATCTCTCTGTGATAGACAGAGCCATGGTTTCGTGCATGTGCCAGGTACTTCGTTCTGGATGAACCTCCATGCTTACATATCCGGAACTGTGATGCAATAATAGTCATGTCTATCTCAATTATCTTTCTATTATACTGCGATATCACGTTTCGGATCATGCCCTTTCAGTTAATTTCTATTCCCGTATTTCGGGGGATTGTAACTGTCGCCTTCAAATTTTTTGTCAATAATTTTGTGCCAACAGTTACAAATGTAACTGTACTCTAAAAATCAAGCGCGTTGCAAGTGCGTTCACGGAGAAAAATCATTTGCTAGCATAGTGACTGCAAACTTTATTTGTTGGCCTAACAAATAATTTTGTTGGCCTAACAAATAATTTTGTTGGCCTAACAAATAATTTTGTTGGCCTAACAAATAATTTTGTTGGCCTAACAAATAATTCTGTTGGCCTAACAAATAATTTTGTTGGCCTAACAAATAATTTTGTTGACCTAACAAATAATTTTGTTGGCCTAACAAATAATTTTGATGGCCTAACAAAAAATTTTGTTGGCCTAACAAATAATTTTGTTGGCCTAACAAATAATTTTGTTGGCCTAACAAATAATTTTGTTGGCCTAACAAATAATTTTGATGGCCTAGCAAATAATTTTGCTGGTCTAGCAAATTTTTTAACACACCTAGCAAATAATTTTTGTTAGGCTAAGAAATAAGGCTTTGCTGTCACTATATTAGCAACTGATTTGTTGATGCAACAAAAGTTTTCTCTCCGTGTTGTTTCCTATCTTTCACATTGTGACTTTTAGATATCATTCGGACTACCATTCGAATCGTTGCGACTACTATTCGAATTGTTGGAACGCCCATTCGAATCGTGAACACTATCATTTGAGTGGTAAGGGAAATAGAATAATCGATTGATTGTGTCAACTCATTTTTTACTATGTATTTGTATACCTCCTTGAATGGTATTTTGTTACCCAGACAACTTTTCTTTCGCAAAGGTCATGAGAATATTTTAATTTCTGCAACTCACACCAATTGGTTAATTAATATTTCACCGCATATGCTCAAGCCACAGGCATGAGGTGAACAAGTGGGCCACCGCGGTAGGCGTACAGGCCAGCATGTAGACCGCAGCTGGACAGTAGTAATAGCTTGTATATGTTCAGATTGCGAAGAAATAAAAATGTCCCTGATGGTGGTCGCGCTGCAGCTGCGGCGTCACTGTGATGTCACGCTGCATTTAATTCGTAGACGTAATTCTATAATCCCACCTAACATGCTGAAATACTTCAGCTTCGATAATAAATATAGCTTGAGGATGTGTCGTACATACAATGCAAACAAAATTTTTGATTTGATTAGAATGTGATAATTTGGTGACGAGCAAAGAAATTCGTCAGTGTGGATATTAAGAATATTGATTCTAAATGAAACTGTATTATTTGTTCTAAAAAAATTCCATGAAAACAAAGCTTTTTCTATGAGGAAGAAAAACAGTTTGCAAAGTCGGGTTTTGTACATTGCTTCCTCATTTTACACCTCTCTCATAGCTCCCACTAGGAGGAAGCCAGATTTGGTCAGCATACCTCCTGGAAAGAAGCAATATGCAAGGTCCAACTTTGCAACCTTTTTAGGACTATATACATACAAACTCGACGACCAGACCGACCAGTGTGATTCTCCGCGGCGCAGTAAAGTTCACTTGCTGAATATTTCACAATCCATTACATTGATTCACTCGGTTGTGGTAGGACCGGATTACCCTCGTGCACTCACTCGAGTCGTGTACTCGACTTCACCTACCTTGTATGTACATCACTACCACCTGCACACTTACATTCCATAAAGTTATGTATACATGTACTTCGGATTCCAAGCATATGGACTAGTTTCCTCCAGCCCTGCCCTGGCTTCCAACCTCGTTGGGCTTCCATCCTCTTCGCAGCCCTCCAAATACATATTGGCACTCTTAATAAAAGAGGCACGGGTTTGGGACACTGCCAAATGCATATACAGAACTTTGGGAAACTCTCTCTCTCCCATCGTCGCACTATGTATATGATATAGTGATCCAAACGTATACCTATTAAGGAGGTTGGAGCGCTTCACACTAGTCAAATCAGTGCTAAATTTTTAAAAGCGTTTGTACAATTTCAGATGGTTTAATAATCTGTTCCAAGGTGTTAATCACATAGCAGTATTAGTTCTTGATATTCAAATACATTCACAGCTGTGATATCAACAGTAAATCGATCAATATCTGCAAATTTCCGATGTTATGTTTTTTCATCCAGTTTTTTAAGAGGGTAAACCGTAATATCAGTCCGATTATGACGACCGATAGCTCATTTTGTTTACTAAAAGATATTCTATCGATTGGCCGTCTATTTTTTTAAATTGTATTAGTAGTTCAAAAGATACAACCGTTTGTTTATCCTATCATAACCTAACATCAAGTATACAAATGGCTGTAACTTTTGAACGCCTGATACTATAGAAAATCCGGACGGTCAATCGATTAAGGATCTTCCACTGATCAAAATGAGCTATGTTTCATCATAATCGGATTGATATTACGGTTTACCCTTTTACAAAACTGGATGAAAAAACATGACATTGGAAATTTGGAGATATTGGTCGATTTACTGTTCATATGACAGCTGTGAATATATTTGAATATCAAGAACTAATGCTGCTCTGTGATTAACACCTTGGAACAGATTATTAAACCATCTGAAATTGTAGAAACGCTTTTAAAAATTTAGCACTGATTTGACTAGTGTGGAGCGCTCCAACCTCCTTAAATATAGTTATAGAACCCTCAGTGTCGGTTTCGCAAATTTAACGCCACGCTTCATCTTCATCTTCATCTTCGTCGTTCATGCTACGTTTTCCTACACGGAGAAAACGGGTTATTTGAAAAAACTAACCTTTTGATGCTTGGAGCGTCTGATGTAGTTTGGTAGGCATTACCAATCGGTTGGTTGGCACTACTAATCGGCTGGTTGGCACTATCAATCGGTTGGTTGGCGCCACCAATCGGTTGGTTGGCATTACCAATCGGTTGGTTGACACTACTAATCGGTTGGTTGGCGCCACCAATCGGGTGGTTGGCGCCACCAATCGGTTGGTTGGCGCCACCAATCGGTTGGTTGGCGCCACCAATCGGTTGGTTGGTGCCACCAATCGGTTGGTTCGCGCCACCAATCGGTTCGTTGGCGCCACCAATCGGTTTGTTGGCGCCACCGATCGGTTGGTTGGCGCCACCAATCGGTTCGTTGGCGCCACCAATCGGTTCGTTGGCGCCACCAATCGGTTCGTTGGCACTACCAATCGGTTGGCTGTCATCAAACGGTGAGTTGGCCATTACCAATCGATTGGTTCTGATAGGCAATAACTTGCTAATGCAATATTTTACCATGCCTGTTGGTTGGCACGTATCAATTCCGTAGTTCCTAAACTACACCCTTTTCTCCGTATAGCGTCATGTCCGTGTTAGAGCGCTATATAACGTTTTACTCGTAAACTCGGTGACGAAACGATTTTTCCCATTTTTCTTACTGGTGCCAGTGTGTCCATTGATGTGTGCCTTTTCCTACTTTCTTGACGACGACCAAGGGCACTGTTAAAATGAAAGAACGAAAGCGGTAGATTGCATGGAGAATCAAGACATTGCCTTGGCACCCGGAAAACGTTAAAATGTCTCGTGTCCCACACCGTAAACACCATGGAAACCGGTTATTACTGTATTCCACATGGATTCCGACAATGAAGCATCGTAAACTCTCGTGGTAGTTCTGACGAGAATGTGTATACCACGTACAAGAGAGCCTGCGGGTATCAGGGTAATAAAACTCAAACTTCCCGCAGGAAGTTGAAACGGGGTTCAGAGTCAGAGCCACCATATCCTTCGTCTTGGCTACTTCATGAAGCGTAAAATTCTCGGTTAGGGTTGCAGCAAGAACAAGGCAGGATTTTGTTGGAAAAAGATCAAAGATTTTCGATTGTCATTCAATTCAAATGGACTCTTGCTGCCTCATATCAGGATACTCAGAAATTCGACCCCAATTTATGGTAAAATTATTTTTGTACGAAGCGATTATCCATTAGTTCCAACAAAGCGTTTGATTGATGAACAAATTTGATTCCATAGAATTATTAATTGCGATTGCGCTATAAAATATGTATCGAATACATCTTTGTTGCATTGGATATTGTTGAAAAAATTCACGTATCCTAACCCTACTCTATATTCAACGCTGACACCTAGAATAATATTAGTTGTACCGCGACGTTCGCCGTCACTAGAGACAAGACTACGTTATTCTGGGGCTCTTGTGGAGATACGAAGTAGCCCGGTCTCGTATCAAATAGTCGCATCAACTATTCATGGGATAAGCCCAGATCGGTGAGGGTTAAGGTATATAGGGCGTTCCATATTAAGGAAACTGCTCACAAGATTGATTCGGTTAGGGGAAAAAGTAAAAAAAAAAAAAAAATACATTATAGGACTACAATAGGGGGCTTTGTTTTAATGGGAAAAAAAAGTTTGTGATTTCCATTACAGAATACCCAAAACGATATAGAACGTCAATAAATCTCTGCCAAGTTTGCAAATCTCAAACCTCTATAACTTGAGAACAACTTAATTAATCTAGGTGCAATGAAGCACACAAGTAAAGCAATTATGTTGCTTTGTTTGCGATAATTTACCGAGTAATTGGATTTTCGAAAAAAGTCTGTGGGCGCACTTATTTTCTTAACGTGGAAAATGAGAAAATTATGTACAAGACCGAACTTCCCACCGTTTTCAAAACAAGGTCGTCAATTAAAACCTTGCAGCAAAACATAATTTTCTTATTATTTTTCATATTTATTTTTCAAAGCGTCGTTTATGAGGAAGCCAAAATTGCTAAATATTCTGCTTCCTAGAGCCTCTTTCGTAATAATTGGAAAATAATGACAAAGCGATGTGAAAGGTGCTAATTTACATCTTCAATTAATTTGCATGAGTATAGGATTTAGTATTGTATCGGATACAGTAACTCTTTGTGTCGCGGCTTTGGCATGGAATGTCCCACTTGATCCCGCTTAATTGAATATGATGTTGACAGGAATATGGAGCTCGTAGTATATGCCACTAGAAGCCTGTAGTTAGCCCAAAGACGCGGCGGGTCGAGCCAAGGGTTTCTCTCCAGTGTTTCGATCTCAAGTGAAAATCGTGTTATCCATCATTGAGGGACTATAATAACTAAGATTACAGTATTAAGGGTCGGAGGTCACGTCTTCGTAATTTACATTTTGCTGTCTAAATCATCAGACTCTACTTATTACTTGCGGAGCTCATTTCCCCAAGGTCAATATCCGTCATCCTTGGAACCGAACAAGTTTTCACCTTTTCCCTCAGCTGACGTCAAAAACAACGTGGTAATGCTGTACAGGACTATCCTCAAGTACCGGGGAGAAACCGGAAATTAATCTACAAATTTCCGGCGGCCGTCCAACTTCTTCCAAATCTGTGCACTACAAGTTCAAACAGTTACGAAGACTCGACACCGGTAGAGAATCTGGAGGTTGATAAGATAAAACGCTCCAAATGCGTAATGATATCCCCAGTCGAAATTTGAAACCCCATTTGCTCTTTTCGTCTTTCCAAATTCCTAACACAGAGAGAAATTTCTGGGTCGTGACAACATAAAACGGTGACAACAAAAATCGCTTTGTTAGAATAACAAAAAGATTTGTCAGCCGAACAAAAGATTTGTCAGCCCAATAAAAAGATTTGTCAATCGAACAAAAGATTTGTCAGCCGAACAAAAAGATTTGTCAGCCGAACAAAAGATTTGTTAGCCCAGCAAAAAGATTTGTCAGCCCAACAGAAAGATTTTTCAGCCGAACAAAAGATTTGTCAGCCCAACAAAAAGATTTGTCAGCCGAACAAAAGATTTGTCAGCCCAACAAAAAGATTTGTCAGCCGAACAAAAGATTTGTCAGCCGAACAAAAGATTTGTCAGCCCAATAAAAAGATTTGTCAGCCAAACAAAAGATTTGTCAGCCGAACAAAAGATTTGTCAGCCGAACAAAAGATTTGTCAGCCGAACAAAATATTTGTCAGCCGAACAAAGGATTTGTCAGCCGAACAAAAGATTTGTCAGCATCGCAAAACTGATTTGTCAGCCGAACAAAAGATTTGCCAGCCTAACATAACGATTTTTGTTGTCCTCGTTTTATATTGTCACAACACAGAAATTTCTCTCCGTGAACTGGTTGCGCGAATGCTGCGGTTCCTTGGTTTTACTTTAAATTAGTAGACGAAGTAGACGAAGTTACAAAAATATGGAAACAATTTTCCTTGGCGCATTTTCCATCAACGGATCAACGAAGAGTCTGCAAAGGGTCTCTCGTTCTTCGTTGACCCTTGTTTGAAGAGAAATGGGTAATTTCCGCCAACCTTGAGGTGTTCACAAAGTGAACCGAAATTACACTCTCACCGCAGGATTAAATGTTGGCACATTTACATCTCTGCAAATTACAACTCTACTTGAAGTCAAGTTCCCATCCAAATTTCACCACCGGTATCTGATGCTGTACTGTAACTCACTGAACAAATAGAAAACACTACCAGGTACAACATCAGCTCACAACATTATCGCGTTACAACTATATCGGTAAACAGGACTTCGACAATATCTATATACGATATTACAACTCCTGCGTATTTACAGGGGTACGTTCCGTAATCTATGTTACGCTACGCTGCGCTATGCATGTAAAAATGTATGCATAGCGAGACGAAGTACAACATAAAAAAGGCTTGGGATCCCAGCGCATGTCTACCAGATTACGACACTCCCAGAATCTCTTCGGGCGATAGACAACCGGATAAAAGCGGATATTCTCTGTTTACGGTGGAGTTAGGGGAGAGTGTGGTAGATGGTGCGATTTTAAGCTTCAGTGAAATGTGCTGTTTTTGTTGAGAAGTTGGTATTCTACAGTTTTCGACCGTGTGTCCTTGCATATCACGATTTTCGGCTGGTTTCACTTCTAAAATAATTCATAATTAAATAATGGTTCTGTAGATCCTCGTTTGAACGTTACTAGGCGTTACGTTAATATTTATTTAACCTGCTTATATTTTTTCTCCCAAGGTATATCTATATTCCTATATATTTTGTTTCCTCATAGAGGAAGCTTTGTTTTCGTGGAAACATTTTTTTTCGAGATTTTAATATTAGGACATTCAGAATGGTCCAAAACGTCGAGAAAAGTGGTTTAGAAAAAATGTCTGTATGTGTGCAGATTTCCTTATAAGCACGATAACTGTCGTAATTATAGATGTATTTTCGTCAAATTTGGCACGCAAGTGGACTGTCATACACCAACGTTTGGGATTATAGTTGACGCAAATTGGGTGGAAAATTTAAATTTTACAGCATTTTGAAAATTTTGAAAATATGTTTTTCACGCTATAACTTTCGCAAATTAAGAGATATTGGGCTGAAATCTTGTACATAAATAGACTACCATCAAACCATGATGTATACTAAATTTGGCGAGAATCGATAGGGTGGTTCTAATTTTATTGCAATTTCAATTTTTTTTTAAATGTCTGCAAAGATTTCAACTCCTGTAAATTCTGAGATGTCCGACTGTAATTTTCGATATGATTTTACGATTATTGTTTATTAATAATGAATTTAGTCAAAGGAACTATCGATATGTCGGTAAATTTAGATTTTGGTGAATAAAAACGAAAAAAATGCCGTGACGAAAAAAAAAAAAAAATTCGAAATTTTTCACAGATTAATCTTAAATTTTGTTCACATATCGATTATCATCGAAAAACATTTGAGTACAAATTTGACGCAGATCTGTCCAACCGTTCAAATTTTATGGTATTTTGAATTTTTCGAAAAATCTCATTCTTGTGCTGGCTCCTGCAAATTTTGAGATACCGGGTTCTAATTTGGTCCATATATGGGCTACCATGGTACAAGGTTTTATTACAAATTTGAGAAAAATCGGTTCCACGGTTAAAATTCTTCGACACTTTGAATTTTTAGAAAAATGTCTAGAGCATAAACAAGCCTGCAAAGTGAAACTTTGCAAATTGCTTCCACATTATTTTTCGCTTTTTACAAATCTTCATCTATGATGAAGCCAAAATCGATTACCATACGTCTTCATAGAAGTAGCTGAGTAAAAAGCGAAAAATAATGCGGAAGCAATTTGAAAAGTTCTACTTTGCAGGCTTGTTGAAAATTTTATCCATTAAAAAGTTGAGTGTTTTTAAGAGTTATGTCAATCATATAAAAAATAAACGCCCAATTTGTAGAGTTACGGGTCAAAACCAGATCGAAACGGTATAGATTGCCCCATTATATATGGCAGATATGTGAATGTGCTTAAAATTCGTCTTTGTGAGATTCACATCGATCGTTGCACAATGTATATATCAAAGGAAACTAGAAACGCGAGCGATCCTTGTTAAGGCCTCGTCCGTATTATTCCGCCCCAATCTCTTCGCAGCCGGAACAACAGTTCGAGCCGGAAGTTCAGCAAAAACCCACATTCCCGTATCCGAGCCTCTCAGCTTGAGGATAAAGCCCGTTGACCGGGAATATAATTGCAGTCGATAGTACACGGGGATGAGAGGTGACCTTTAACTCGATATCCGACACTGGAGCTCCCACAGATCCTTATTAGTTAATACATTTCGATATCCCTTCTCTACCCTGTATATTCCCCGAGTACCTAATATAGTTAGATAGATTTATAGCCTCTATAATATAGCACTATTCCTGAATTCGAACCTGAGATAATGGCTAATTTCCACAGCATTCGGCCGTGGAAACTATCCAATCTACACCTCGCTGTGAAATTGGTTTAACGAAAATCGTTCGTATCAATCGGTAATACAGAGATAAGCCCAATGAAAATATTTTTCTGAGATCCCCTGAATTTTTTATAATAAGTTGCAATACTTCGTCGACACTTAGGGCCATATAGAATGTTGAAAATTGTACACAATATAACCCCAATCAGTTTTACAACACAGAGTATAACGAAAATACAAAAAAGAAAAAAAAAAACGAAAAAAATGGGACACACAAACCCGCGTATAAATAAGTATGTCAAATTGAGATCACAAATCGACATATGTCAAAAAGTACCATTTTTTAGATGCGTTAAGATGAAATATCTTAGTAAATTTCAAACCGATTTTGAGAGCGATTTGATATCACGTTTACTGATATCAAATTGAAAATTGATATCACGTTTGCTGATATCAAATCGAAAATTGATATCACGTTTACTGATATCAAATCAAAAATTGATATCACGTTTACTGATATCAAATCGAAAATTGATATCACGTTTACTGATATCAAATCGAAAATTGATATCACGTTTACTGATATCAAATCGAAAATTGATATCACGTTTACTGAAATCAAATCGAAAATTGATATCACGTTTACTGATATCAAATCGAAAATTGATATCACGTTTACTGATATCAAATCGAAAATTGATATCACGTTTACTGATATCAAATCGAAAATTGATATCAGTAAACGTAATATGTGCTATTGAATTTTGTTCCTTCAAATGTACAATTGAATTTGAGTGCAATAATGGCGCTCAAATTAGTCAAAAAAGTTGGTATCAAATCGATCCGAAAATCGTTTAGAACTTTGTAAAGATTTTTCATCTTAACCCGTCTCAAAAATGGCACTATTCGAGATATGTTAATGTATGATCACAATTTGACATCATTATTTTTACGCGAGAAGTATCCAATCACGCAAAAAAAGGCTTGGTTAGATCAACCAAGTGCCTTGGTTATATATGCGCCAGACGATTAATTGGTTAGACCAACCAAGTAATTTGTTAGGCTACCAATTTCTTGGTTGGACTAACCAAGTCACTTGGTAAGCTAACCAAATGACTTGGTTAGACCAACTAACAAATTACTTGGTTGTGCTAACCAATTAATCGTCTGGCGCATATAATAACCAAGGCACTTAATTGTTTAGACCATCCAAGTAATTTGTTGGACTAACCAAGTCACTTGGTTAGACCAACTAACAAATTACTTAGTAAGCTAACCAAGTGACGTGGTTAGACCAACTAACAAATTACTTGGTAAGCTAACCAAGTGACGTGGTTAGACCAACTAACAAATTACTTGGTTAGACCAACTAATAAATTACTTGGTAAGCTAACCAAGTGACGTGGTTAGACCAACTAACAAATTACTTGGTTAGACCAACTAACAAATTACTTGGTAAGCTAACCAAGTGACGTGGTTAGACCAACTAACAAATTACTTGGTAAGCTAACCAAGGGACGTGGTTAGACCAACTAACAAATTACTTGGTAAGCTAACCAAGTGACGTGGTTAGACCAACTAACAATTTACTTGGTTGGTCTAACCAATTAATCGTCTGGCGCATATATAACCAAGGCACTTGGTTGTTCCAACCAAGCCTTTTTTGCCGTGTTGCAAATATTGCAGCGCTGAATGATTATGTCCATACAATCATAACACAATTTCTCATAGAAATACGTTTATTACCGCATGCACCATTTTCCGCTTTCGCGTAGCCTTCACTGTTTTGCTTGTAGATTATGGTTCCCAACTTAACGATTGGCTATCAAAGTTGTTGGAAGTTTTGGCGCCGCTCGACGCTCGAAAGAGAAAGAATCGAAGCTTGCGGAGGTCTCGAGAGGCGCCGTCGTTTTTACTCCTCGAGTACGTGCCGACGTCGACCCTGCACTTGCTCCGAGTCAAAGATAAAAGGGTTTCGGAGGGCGAGAGAGAGACAGAGCCGCGTGCGCTACTAACTTGAGCGCAAACTCGTGGGCTCGCGCTATGAAAGAGGGTTGAAGCGTGATGTGAGTCGAGAAGCGATGCGACGAAAGCACAAGCGCGTTCGAGGCGCACATGCGGGCTCTTTTATATACCTACGTATACCTACTGTTAATATAGTATTCTACACATGCATAGCCACACTATAGGTCCGTTGTATACACGTATATTCCACAGAAGGATGGAGCGCACACCTCGCGTGACCCAGATTACTGTTCACTCGCTCTGGCTCCGCTTCAATACCGCTTTTCGATTCTATACCGATCTAATAATATGGATAGGCAACACAGGGGTTAACGCAATCGATCGTACACAGTTGCACAGTAACTCGGTGCAATACAAGCAGTGTTCCCTGTGTTATCGCTTGTTAAGTGAACGATCACCAAGCTGAAAAATAATTAAAAAAGAAACGATAAGATGAGAAGCTCTGTATGCATAATGCAAAGAACGCAGCGAATTTTTCTACTTTTGCAATAATCGTATATCATTCATACAGCATTAATGTAAAATTGTGTTGGACAATTCAGGTACTAATGATAACAAAGATTAAGGGGCCATTACACGTACATTCACAACCAAATGTTTGTTTGGATTGCAATTTGATTACCTTGTAATAAGAGAAAATACTCGGGAGAAAAAAACAACATTTTATCCCCATAGATACAAAGCACATTACTTTAGGATAACAATGTACGAAAAAGGAGGCAAAATAGAACTTTGCACATTGCTTCTTCATTATTTTTCGGATTATACAAAGCTACCTCTATGAAGAAGTGTGGTAATTACACTGAAAAAAACAAGGCTGCAGAATAGAACTTTGCAAATTGCTTCCTCATTATTGTTGGATTTTTAAAAATCTACCTCTATGAAGCATCTTAATCTATTTTGGCTTTCTCATAGAGGAAGGTTTATAAAAATCTAACAATAATGAGACAGCAATTTGTAAAGTTCTACTTTGCAGCCTTGTTTAAAAATTTTTTAAATGACATTCGTTTTGAACCCCTTGACAGATTCTTGCCAGATTCGAAGTGATGCTTAGTTTACCCACACTTTACTTGTGGACCAAATTTGAACCCGATATCTTAAAAATTGCGGAAGTTAGAGCACAAACAAAAAATTCAAAATGCCATAAATTTAAAACCCCTTAACGGATTGACGTCAAATTCACTCCCAAACTTTATTTAATAACAGTCTACTTGTGGACCAAATTTGAGCCCGATATTTTAAAAATTGCGAAAGTTGGAGCACGAAAAAAAAATGTCAAAAAATTTAAAAATACCATAAATTGTGAACCCTTTAACGGATTGACACCAAATTTAATCCCAAACACTATTTGATAACAGTCCACTTCTGGTCCAAGTTTGAGTCGAATATAATAAAAACTGCGGGAGTTCGAGCCCGAGCTGATTTTCTCCAAAAAATTCAAAATGCCATAAATTTTGAACACCTTGATGGATTAACTCCAAATTCAGTCCCATATCTTGTTTAACGACAGTTTACTTGTGGTTCAAATTTGAGTCCGATATCTTAAAAATTGCGACGGCTATCGTGCTAACAAAAAATTGTGCACATACCCCACATGGAAATAGAAATATATGCACGATATATTCGACGTATCGAACTTTTTGGCGCTAAACGTATATAATAGTATATTTCGATACAAGTGCGAAAAAACTTTTTCTGGCGAGTGCGAGTTTGCAGCTCGAGCCGAAGGCGAGGGTTGCAACCACACGAGTTAGAAAAAGTCTTTCGCACGAGTGTCGAACGATATTTTATGTTACGATGTGAGAAAATGCAGTTTAACGCACGCGAAGCGTGCGTAAAATCGCATTTTACGCACAGTGTGACATAAATATATTTTACATATATTCCATACATATATCCCATATATTTTGAATACATTTTTGCACACATATATGCAGAATATATGTAGCATATAGAACTTTTTGGTGCCATATATTTAACGTATATGTTACATATATATTTTTCTATGTGGGACGCACACACACACACACACACACACACACACATACAGACATTTTTGCTAAACCACCTTTCTCGACGTTTTAGACCATTCTGAGTGTCCTGACTGAAAATCTCGAAAAAAAATTTTTCACGAAAACAAAGCTTTCTCTAGGAGGAAGCAAAAAATGTCATTGATTCAATAAATCCCTCATTTGCGGGCTGCCAAAAGAAGTATTTTTGAATTAACTCTAGTTCTTATTCGTTCAACCCCATTTAACATTGAAATAATAAAATACTATTTTGTTTATTTTAGAGTTATTGTTTCGATCTCGTATGGAATTGGAGGAATTAGAATTCAAATTAAGTTGATAACGCTTGTTTTTGGCAGCCCGCAAGCGATGGATTTAATGAATCAATGACATTTTTTTTAGTGTAATTTTGACTTCCTCATAGACGAAACTTTGCGATTCCGTTTTTTCGTTATTATTAGAGCGTTCCTGAAAGTAAATGTGATAACGTACGTTTTTTAAAAATAATTTAACATTTCATAAAATCAAAAATTTCATATCGTTCGTCATTAAATTATACATATATAATGGCTGTATATTGTTTCATTTACATACAAAATTTGAGGTCGCCATTTCAAGTTTTGCAAAAGTTACAATAGAGCGATAATGTCAACTTTTTTAAAAATTCAAAATTTCATCAAATCTGAACCACTTTACCTGTCCGAGCTAAATTCAATTACAAAGAACATTGAATGCACCTGCTCTTATAAACAACTAATTAACAAAATAGACTAAATTTTACGAAAGTTACAGCGCCCACGCCCTGTTTTCAAAAAATTAAAAACGGCATAAAATCCAAATTTTCGCACACATTTTGTCGAAAATTACTACAATTGAAGAGAGTCTGCTGCTACACTTGTGTGCCATACTTGAGCTCGATATACAAAACGGTTCTTGAATTATCGGCGTTCAAGTTTTCGGAGTTGTGTACATATACACACACACACACACAAACATACATACGGACATTTTTTCTAGATCACTTTTCGTTTTGGACCATTCTGAATGTCCTGACATGAAAAACTCGAAAAAAAAAAAATTCATGAAAATAAAGCTTCCTCTAATGAAAAAGCAAAAGGTTAATCAGTTTGGCTGCATCGCAGAAGATTTTTTTCAGTGAGAGTATAACAGCTAGTCGGTATATTTATAATTTTTAACATGGTCACAATTATTGTGCTTGGGCGATTTTTATGATGTACAACCGATATATCTGCTCTATATTTACTGTCTGTCGAAGCGAATAATTCCAACCTTTTTCACAATACACAAAAAGTTCCTACTGTATAGTACTTGTTTTTATTATCGGCTCGAATTAAATCCACACTTGTTCGTGCACTGCATGAAAAGACTCTGAGTTTTTTCTTGTCACAAAAAACTCAATAAGACGTTGTATGGTGACAAAAATCAGAAGTGAATTCTGATCTGCTTTCTCAATGCGATATGAAAGCTGAAGTGACGGTAACGAAGCGCATCGAAGCCGCTTTACAAACTCTGTATTTCCCACCTCCCCAACGTCACTCCTTCCCTGGAAAGTGAACGGGATTTCCGATAGAGATCAAGAAAAAAAACGAAAAAAACCAAGTGTCTTTTGAAAAAGTTGCAGAGGGGATGAAGCTCAGTGGACGAAGCGAGTAGTTTCGATAACCAGATCTCTTTCCTTACACCGTCGTCCCGTTCTCCAAAGCGCTATATGAAGTTCACTATATATACGGTATTATATGGGAATCCTTGACGGCAACTGCTCTCAACTTGGTGGTAGCTCGAGGCTTCCCGTGGGATTATCGTCCTGGTCGTCGTCGCTTCGACGTTCTCATACCGTGCGGTAAAATCTTTTACGTCTCGCTGTCGCTTGCTATATTATATTCCAAGGCAGCTTGGACGTGTTGGACGAGCAAAAAAGAGAGTGTCATTGCAGCACGATGACGAAGGTCTGGGATAACGTCGTTTCGGCGAAGCTGGGGTATAACTCTACGGTACGATGAAGACGATGCGAAGAAGTGATGCGAGAATCTCGTGGGACCGAATTCGTAGCTTCGTATGTTTTCTCTTTCCGAGCTCTTCAGATCCAGAGCCTTTTCTGAGAATCCTGCGGTTGCATGAAAACCTCGGCTTGCTGCAACCTTGAGAGAAAAACTGCTTCAGCTTGCTTGCGAAAAAGGTTTAGAAAGCTTCTGCGAATGAGATAGCGAAGAAGGGAGAGAAAGAAGAATTTTGACTTTACCTGTTATCGTTACCGCATCCCTGACGAAGTATACATGCGACCCGCCCACGTCTTCAGCATTGCGCTCTGCGATGCGACGTCAAATACCGCTCAGAGTTTCGTTTCCGGTTGTACCGAGAAATAGCCAACAACGACAGACCTGAGCGCCGAACGAGCGTACGGCCACGCATTACGTTTGCATTTAGATAGACTCGCTTGCTTCCAGCTAGTCTGTGGACCTTGGTACTAAGAATGCTCTCCTTGCTTTTACCAGTATGTCTGGCGCGGCATAAAGGTTTACTCGTGATCATGATACAGCTTGCATATACAATAGCGGCGGTGGAAAGAAAATGAAACTACTACATCTACGTGACTCGGATTCCTACTGCAATTCTTTCTTTAAAATAAAAATAATAACGATGCAAAGTAGAAACTCTCACAATGTACTAGAGCATTATTTTTTTTACGAAGCTTCATTTCTACGGCCAAGTATCTCTATATTATAAAAAGATCTCGACGCCGCCGTGTCAAGAATCGAGGGAGTTAGAAAAATTCGGACCGTCAAAACCCTGAATTTAGGCACTTAGAAAAATTCGGGCCGTCAAAAGCCCGAATTTAGGGACTTAGAAAAATTTGGACCGTCAAAAGCCCGAATTTAGGCACTTAGACAAATTCGGACCCTCAAAAGCTCGAATTTCGGGACTTAGAAAAATTCGGATCGTCAAAAGCCCGAATTTAGGGACTTAGAAAAATTTGGACCATCAAAAGCCCGAATTTAGGGGCTTAGAAAAATTCCGACCCTCAAAAGCCCGAATTTAGGGACTTAAAAAAATTCGGGCCGTCAAAAGCCCGAATTTAGGGACTTAGAAAAATTCGGACCCTTAAAAGCCCGAATTTGGGGACTTAGAAAAATTCGGGCCGTCAAAAGCCCAAATTTAGGGACTTAGAAAAATTCGGGCCGTCAAAAGTAAAAAATTTTCATGTCAAAAGTGAAAAATGTTTGGGTGGTGCCCACCACCCAAACATTTTTCACTTTTGACTTTTGGGCTTTTGACGGCCCGAATTTTTCTAAGTCCCCAAATTCGGGCTTTTAAGGGTCCGAATTTTTCTAAGTCCCTAAATTCGGGCTTTTGACGGTTCAAATTTTTCCAATATGGCAACCTTGGGGGGGGGGGGGTGACCCTTGGGTGGAGGGGCACTTTTTTTGGGTGATTGCGAGCGCGCGCAGCGCGCATGCCACAATAAAATCCTAGTTTTATATTTTGATGTTCTGGTAAACGAAAAAATAGGTTAGTTGGCACAATTGAGTTATTGGTCAAATTCCAGTTACAAGTCAGTTTACAAAACTCCTGATTGGTCGATGAATATCGCAAAGATAAACTTTGTCCAGAATCCAAACTTATTATTACTGCAGTAAGCGTTTAAGTAGACGAAAAAACGTTTGGTCTTGAATCCTAGTGTTACGTCCCAGAGAAACTGAGGCGTTTGTTAATTAATAGAGATAATTATTTACGGGGTTTCACCAATTAATGATTATAATCAACTTCTTATTGTTGCTATTCCACTTTAATTAGATAGATAAATAATACTTTAAGCAATACAATATTAATTATATACTTGTACTAACGGCTAAAGATTAATATTCTAGAAATTATGGTATCAGTTACTATAAAGTGACAGCTATTCATTTTTAGTTCGTACGATCAATTTTTTAAATAGTTGCCACAATTATCAAATAGTTGTTATAACTACCAAATGTTGGACTAAAAATTAATAGTTGTCACTTTATAGTTGACTGTACTACTACGATTTCTATGAATGTAGTGATTGATTGAAAGAAAAGAACTCTTTGACTTCAATGATTAAGGGGACTTAAATTAAACACTAAAGAATCGTTAGGTATTAATTGTTCAAGACATGACAAAAGACTAAAGATTAAAGATAACCAGGAAGGCTCGATTGGGTGAAAAGTGGGAGTTTTTAATGGAAATTAGGGTGAATGAAGACAAGTATCGCATTAAACGGAATGCGAAAATTAGAAAATGTCCGATGTGTATATTGGCCCGAGATTGGAATGTGAGAATATTGGAAACAAATTATTAATAAAATTATAATTGTCTTTAAAAAGAGGGAAAAATGGCGAGGACGTAACACCTAGTGTAGATTGGAAGTTGGAAAAACTCGTAGAAATAAAACATAAGAATTTACGCCAAGGGACAACAATACTAAATCGAGAATACATATTTCGATAAAACGTGTTAAACTTACTTACTTCCGGAGTCGATCGGCCGTTACTCCGGAATACGCCCCTACGCTCGAACTCGTGACTGCGCACTCGAGATATCGCTCCATGTCTCGCAGTCTACTTTTTATTACTGGGTCACCGAGCACACATTTTTGCACACACTCCTCGAACAATCGAATTGTTTTCGCTCTCTTTCCCGCAAACTCGTTCGCTCGTAGGAAATGAAATAGCCATTTTAGAGAGACGTGAAATTACAAAATATTGAATGTTAATATGCTTTTGAGATATAGAGGAGTTTCATCGTCAATGAACCACTTCACAAAAAAAAATTTTATTTTCTAAAACAAATTTCTAAGCACATTAGAACACTGAGAGAAAATTATGGTATTAGTAACTATAAAGTGACAACTGTTCATTTTTCGTTCGTACGAACAATTTTTTTATAGTTGCTACAACTACCAAATAGTTACTATAACTACCAAATAGTTACCATAACTATTTTCATAGTTACCGTAAGTATGAAATTGTTGCATGGACTAAAAATGAATAGTTGTCACTCTATAGTTGACTGTACTACTACGATTTCTCTGAGTGAAGAGAGGTCTGTTCATGAACTCCATTGATCTCGTCAATGGACCGACTTCATGAATGGACCATCTAATTTGTTTATAGTAGAAAGTTTTTCAATTGTGCAATATTTTTTACAAACTTTTTACATCAACCAATTAAGGAATCTCGATTTTTCCTTTTGGGCTAATCAATGGGACTTTCACTGAACAAATGTCTAAATTTTGATATTATAAATAAAGTCGAATCTATTTCATCGTGTAAAAAGAAAAGTATTAAAAAATTATGAAATGTATAATATCTCAAGGATGATCTATTGGAATGAATTAATACTAAAAATTATTAGCTCGAATTATTAGTTTTCAAGGTCCGGATATCTCCATGGTTTTTGGTTTCCAGATCGATATATCCATGGTTTTTTTATAACTCTATAGATTTTGGTGTCCAGGTCGACCGTTCAATAGTTTTAGGCGTCCAGGTCAATATCTCCATTGTTTTCGGTATCCCGGGTAATTTTTTCATAGCTTTCGGTGATCAGATCGATATTACCATAGTTTTCGATGTCTAGATATATTTATCTACAGCTTTAATGTCCAGGATCATTTTTCTATAGTTTTCGATGCCTAGATATACTCCCACTAGTTTTTTTTAACTGTCTAGACCGAACTATATACTGAAAATTGAAGTGCGATTAACCTATAGCTCGAAAACTGGAAACGAATATAATTGTACAGCTAAAATTATGAATCGGTCGACCTGGAGTCCGAGAACTATGAGATATCAACTTGGACACCTAAAACTGGTGGAGCAATCGACCTGGACATCGAAAACTCTGGAGATATAGACATGGACACCGAAAACTATGGATATATCAAACCGGACCTTGAAAACTAATAATTCGGTCTAATACTTTTAAGTATTAATTCAGTCCAATAGATCACACTTGAGATATTATACTTTTCGTACTTTTTACTTTCTCATCACATACGGAGTATGGATAAAGAGAAAGTATTGCAATCCAAAAAAAATTCGACTTCCAGATTTTGATGGAAATAGATGTTTTGAGTGTCCTAGATTCCAAAAAACACATTACCTCATTTCTGTCCGTCCGTCTGTCTGTCTGTCTGTCTGTCTGGCGTCTGTATGTGCCGTCCGGAAACACAATAACTTTTGAAAACATCTATGGACTGAAATGAAATTTTTTGTGTGTCTTCTGCATTCAAATCCTGGTTTTGGTATTGAAATCCAATCCAAAATCTCCACTGCTTCTGATACTTTACCTTAAATACAAAATAAAAAAAAATAAAAATTTTATTTATTTTTGTACCGCAAGTTAATATAAAAGATATTATGCTTCAATGTGATACATACAAATAGTATTACCAGCAAATAAAAAATGAACAACAAGAGATTTAGTATATAGAAGATTTTGTTTTTTCAATCACCCACATAAGACATCTTAAACTGTTGTAAAAAATGTATTGCTTGAAATATGTTACTTTCTTGTGTTATTGTGTTACACATTCACTAAAAAAAAGAACTGCAATGATCTTGAGCAGTTTTCAATGATAACATACTATGAATATTTACACCATATGTTAGATTAAAATTTAAAAAAAGAATGTAAAAATACAAGAGAAACACATTTGAGGTTATCATCACTCTTGATGTTAGACTATAAACACTCATGCACTCATCACATCATAGTTTTTTTATTTATTTTATCACTCGTATAGCATTTTATACCAATTCCAAATGCTGCTCATACACACCATAATATGCGAAACGTTGGAAATATCAAATAAAATGTAATTCCGACTGTCAAACTATCGCAATGCCGACGATAATAACATCAAAGGGAAAGAGAGATGTGAAGGCGCGCGCCGGCGCGCGATGTCACGCTCGCTTTCTCGCGCGCGCGAATTTCGAATTTACAAACGCGTTCTTGACAAATTATAGCTAAAAATGGAGATTACAATTAATGTGCGAAATTCACACATTATTAATCACTATAACCCAGTAAATTCACGATAAAAATTTTACACCAGTAACAAATTTTTACTTTTTCATCACATGCAAAGTATGTAAAATAATATTTAAAAAATAGGTCTAATTTTTTTTTTTTTCAAAAATAGACCTAAATTTAAAAAAAGACCTAATTTTTTTTTTAAATAAGCCTAAATAAGCTAATTTTTTCAAAAATAGACCCCAGAATTTTTGTGGTCAGTACTTGGTTGGGTGACCGCTTCTAACCCGAATAAGTCCCTCGATTCTTGACACGGCGGCGAAGGCGGCGGCGCGATCTTTTTATAATATAGAGAGATATTTATTCATATATAACTACAAAAACGAATATTACGAACTAACTTCACAAACTAATTTCACAAACTAATTTCACAAACTAATTTCACAAACTAATTTCACAAACTAACTTCACAAACTAACTTCACGACAGTAACGTGACGCCAGTAACAATCGTGATGAGAAAGTCACGTTTTGCGATCACGCCAGTAGCAAGTTTTTTTTAAGATAGTTTTAAAAGAACCTAAAGTATTAATTCAGTCCAATATATCATACTTGAGATATTATACTTTTCATACTTTTTTAAAGACAGTTTTAATACTTTTCTTTTAACGCGGATCATTGATGACTGAGAAATATGGATGGTCTTGTTAAAATGATGTCGGGTCTCTTCTATTCTCATTCAATTTTAGCTTATTTATTACAACGATGTAAGATTATTGATTGAAGGACTTTTATGATACACAGGGATGTGCGGAGAACCGTGGCTCACCCGCGAAGGGTGGTAGCACTAGGGGTAGCGGGGCTGATTCCGGAGAGTCGCAGTCGTCGCCGGCCCGCGGAAAACACCATCACCATCAACAGCAGCAGCATAATGCCAATTGTACCAGTACCGGAGGAAGTGGCTCGAGCACGAGTGAGGGTGGTGGAAACAGCAATGGATCCAGGGACGGTGATCTGCTGGCACACGCAGCTTCGGCCCTTCGACGTCTTCACTTTAAATCGGCAGGTGGTAGTCGGAGCTGTCGAAGCACCGTCCCGAAAGTCGTGGTCAGGGGGTCGAGCAACGCCTCGGAAACTACCATCAACACAAGCACGGATAGTGCAAACACGATGGTTACCATGGTGAGTCATCGAAACGTATACCCCAGAGTCCCCCAATTTTTTAAAAAAACTTTCCACATCAAAATCCATAGATTGGATCTTAATATTGACCCTGGTGAAAAGAAAGCTTCGTACAAATTTTTTTAAAGGTGGCGCAACGGCCTCCCATTTGATTAACACGTAGAAAATCGAATCTTT
This sequence comes from Ephialtes manifestator, assembly GCA_963970395.1. Lineage (NCBI taxonomy): Eukaryota > Metazoa > Arthropoda > Insecta > Hymenoptera > Ichneumonidae > Ephialtes > Ephialtes manifestator. Next base: position 19,816,997 of record OZ019978.1, on the reverse strand, counting down.
CGTTTCGCCGGACTTTATAATTTTCCTACATAATGATGGACGGTGCTATGTGTGTTAGCATTTTATATAGCTTTGATTGTTACCTTCACTTCTGTGTCGTATCACCTTGGAAGATTTCTCCTAGTGCATTGATCGTAGAAAAAGTGTCAATTTGTCGTTGGAAATTGACAACACTGCAGAAGTGTATTTAAAATGTTGTTCATTGATGGCGACGTACAGGTGACAACGACGGACGGCGAGCAACCAGACGACAGTCTCGATCTGATCGACGGTCTGCCGGAGATGTCACCCCCACCTGTGCATAGCGATAACACAGCAACCTCGAATAACTCAGCGGCGTCGAGCAACCGTTCAAGTCACTCTGACGGTAACAGTGCCGCCACGACGACGAGGGGTAGTTCCAACAATACCGTTCAACAACGGCAACGTACAGGCAGCAGCGCCGGTGGCACAGGTGTCAATGGAAGCGCTACTGTTCCGGTTATTCAAGGGGCAACAACCCCAGCCTCGTCGTCCTCGATCTCAGCATCGTCGATGACAAGCGCCACGACGGGAATATTGAATAATGAAAACTTGGAAGCCAGCGGAATGCCACCCCCGACGCCCCTCGTCGGCGCACGTCAGGAAAGCAGGTTCTCCTTTACGCCCGGAAGAACTCCACCACTGCCGGATCTCCGAGACACGGAATTCTTTAGGTATGCGCCTCGTACCACGAGAAATTGATCATTTCATTCAAGACATTGACTCTATTCAAGCCCGATTGAATTCACTTTGAGACAAACGACAGTTTATCGAATTATTATTGCCAGTACGCCAGTTAGAGGCTCCGTCGACGCTGGACAACCGGATCCTCATCAATTGAACTCCATGCTGGCGCTGGTTGCGGCAAAGGAGAAGTCAACCAAGTCAAACGCCACATCGTCTCATTCAACGGGAACGGCGCTCGGTACAATCGCTTCGACCCCGAAGAACGGCCAACAATCCCAGCTCCAATCGGAGATTGGACACGAGCAACAGTCCCAAGTCCAATTGCCATCGGGCGACAAGCAACAGGGCAATGCTAACGCCGGTGGTAGTCCTGCAGGTTTAGGAATTGCCTCGGCCGGCACGACAACAAAGTCATCGCAGAAGCAGCAAGTCACGAACAAGCCAAGCATAAACGTCACGACAAATCCCTTGGATATATCGCTGTGCGGGGCTCAACCACCGTGCGGAACCACCACGCAGAATTCTGGCGTCGGTGCACGAGGTAGAGGAAGAACCGCAGGTAATCAACTTTCTCTTTGTTACTACAATCAATTTACCTACTTTCCTTTTGTCCATTACGCTGCTGCAGCACAACCACTTCTGTATTACCGCGCACTCGAATCGCCCTTGTACGCCTTAAATTAACCAAACATTAAGGCGAAATGTCACAAGAGTGGAAATGCTATGAGTATGTCGTGACATTACGCTGTCATCATAGAGATATAGTTTTTTTCCGTATTTTCCTTGACTCAATTCGGATTAGGATTGCCGTTATTGTTTACAATAAAATTTGGGCTCGCTCGTTCATGTTTTGCTAAAGTTAATGCAATAACAATATTAATGGAAACAAAAACAATAAATTAGCGCCGAAAAGATTAATTTCAAAACGACAACCCTAATCTAGATGAGAGATAAAAAAAATATACTAAAAATTCTGTCGGAGAAAATGCGGAAACTGGATTTGGTGTTCAACCGATAAGTGGTATTTCGCCTTAAAATCATTCCCTCGTTTATATGTTTACCGATATTTTTAACGTTCAATTTGAGATTAAAAATGCATGAGATAAACCGATGAATATAGATTCATCGTCATTTTATTGAGAATCAAGGGTGAATATGGTGGGCATTAAGTAGTAGTGAAAAAGCGTGAAAAAAGAGAGAAACGAATGTGAGTGATAGAGAGGCAGAGGCAGAAACAAGAAGCAACGGCAACAAGGAAAATGAATCCATGTTCTTTTCTTTCAGAATCTCATCCCCTCGTTTCAGCCATTCATTCATGGGTCAGGCTCTTTTTCCCGTTTTGCGCAATAGGTATAGTTCGCAGTCCATGGGGAGACCCCCGAAAACGCGCCTTCTAAATCTTCTCATAATTACATATAGATATTTCATTCGTTCCAACACGCTACTCAAGATTAAATGCCACTCATGTCAGTCTAATTATTTATATAGTATTGATGACAACCCAGATGGAAAAATTATTATTATATATAAAATGAACTGTACAGTGATCTTCAGTTGTTAAAGTAATGAGGATGCACAACACTGAAATTCTATATCTATTAAGGAGGTTGGAACGCTCTACACTAGTCAAATCAGTGCTAAATTTTTAAAAGCGTTTCTACAATTTCAGATGGTTTAATAATCCGTTCCAAGGTGTTAATCACATAGCAGCATTAGTTCTTGATATTCAAATACATTCACAGTTGTGATATCAACAGTAAATCGATCAATATCTGCAAATTTCCGATGTTATGTTTTTTCATCCAGTTTTTTAAAAGGGTAAACCGTAATATCAGTCCGATTATGACGAGCAATAGCTCATTTTGTTTACTAAAAGATATTCTATCGATTGGCCGTCTATTTTTTAAAATCGTATTAGTAGTTCAAAAGATACAACCGTTTGTTTATCCTATCATAACCTAACATCAAGTATACAAATGGCTGTAACTTTTGAACGCCTGATACTATAGAAAATCCGGACGGTCAATCGATTAAGGATCTTCTACTGATCAAAATGAGTTATGTTTCGTCATAATCGGACTGATATTACGGTTTACCCTTTTACAAAACTGGATGAAAAAACATGACATCGGAAATTTGGAGATATTGATCGATTTATTGTTCATATGACAGCTGTGAATGTATTTGAATATCAAGAACTAATGCTGCTATGTGATTAACACCTTGGAACAGATTACTAAACCATCTGAAATTGTAGAAACGCTTTTAAAAATTTAGCACTGATTTGACTAGTGTGCACCCGCGCAAAAAGGAAAGTATTGAAACAGTATTTAAAAAAGTATGAAAAGTATAATATCTCAAGTATGATCTATTGGACCGAATTAATACTAAAAAGTATTAGACGGTATTATTAGTTTTAAGGGTCCGGCTCGATATGTCCACGGTTTTCGGTATCCAGGTCGATATCTCCATGGTTTTTGGTATCCAGGTTGATATCTCCATGGTTTTTGGTGTCCAGGTCGATATCTCCATTGTTTTTGGTGTCCAGGTCGATATCTCTATAGCTTTTGGTGTCCAGGTCAATTTTTACATAGTTTTCAGTGATCAGATCGATTTTTTCATAGTTTTTGATGTCTGGATATACTCCCACTTGTTTTTTAAGTAACTAGACCGGACGGGATACTGAAAATTGAAAACATTATGAATCGGTCGACCTGGACTCCGAGAACTATGAAGATATCAACCTGGACACCGAGAACTATGAAGATATCAGCCTGGACACCGAGAACTATGAAGATATCAACCTGGACACCGAGAACTATGAAGATATCAACCTGGACACCTAAAACTGTGGAGCAATCGATCTAGACAACTAAAACTATGGGCCGGTCGACTTGGACATCGAAAGCGATGGAAATATCGACCTGGACACTGAAAACCATGGACATATCAATCTGGACCCTGAAAACTAATAATACGGTCTAATACTTTTTTGTATTAATTCAGTCCAATAGATCATACTTGAGATATTATACTTTTCATACTGTTTTTAATACTGTTTTAATACTTTTCTTTTTGCGCGAGGAGCGCTTCAATCTCCTTAAATACGACATATGGAGATTCTGGATGTTTATTTTCTTATAAAAATTAGATATACTGCATTGTCGATAATTTTTCCATTTGGGAAATAAATACGCGGCGCATTTGATGAGAAATGAATAGGTTTTCGGGGGTCTTTTCTTGGTGTGCGAACAGTACGTTGGACACGTGTGTGATGCAACGACGTTTGAACGTTTACAGAGCTTTTATGCTTTTGTGCATTGTATTGCCGCGTGAAATATAAATACAGAAGTGAAACACTATGCCATCACCACAGCCATCACCAACAATCACTGCGAGTCACTCGGACAGAGTAAAATACCATTAGCACTCGGCGATCGCATTTGCATCATTGATGATGATGATGACGATTCCCAAAACATTCGATGTGAAATTCAGTGAAGAACAAAAATATCAACGTACGAATTACGCTGAAGATATAAATTTTTATCGATCGCTGAATGCTGTGTCGATTATGCGTGTGCGTGTATGCGTGTGTGCTGAGTTTAAATATGCTTTGCCTCTGCAAAAAATCGCTGTCATCGCTGCATTACTTTTATTTTAATATCACGCTGGCTTTTTGCCTTTTCAGCCTGTCACAATGTTTTTCCATTTTTATCAATATAGATTCTCCGTCGAATAGTCCAGTCTTTTCCAGTCACTCTCTTCGATGTTCTTCATAATTTGCCAATACTCTTGTGAATTTGTCAAAATTATAAAAAAAAGTGCTTTTGTAATTTCATGTCATTAGTTACTTCACAGTGCAAAGGAATATATATTTTTTTAAATAGAAAAATGCTTAGTAAAAATATAGTAAACTGCAAACTGGCCAATCATGGAAAATATTCAAAAGAAAAACTGCAAAGGTAGAATAAAATCATCAGTAAATAAACGGTTAAGCAAAATCATTTGTTTACGATAAACTTCCATACAGATCATTAATTCTAAAACGTCCCTTAAAATTTCAACAAACAATAAATTGAATGTCGAATAATGTGACACAATATGAAAACAAAAATTGTCAATATGAATGGTCCGGAGATGCCATGAATAAAAAAAACAATCGTTAATTTATTGATGGTTGTTCATTTACTGGCGTCTTCAACCTAGCTGAGGCGACATAGAAACCTCCATATTGTTCTTCATTTCTCCATCTCGTTCGTACATACTTAGCGTGCGTGTGTGTATATTGCTGTTTTCCCGGTTATGTGCTTGATCGTCCTCCTAAATTCTCAAACTCTGTACATACATACATACATACGTAAATACCAGACTGCCTAAAAAAAAATTCCTGGCTATATAAAAAAAATGGACTCTCATGAATCTTCAAACGTAACGGTCGAATCTTTCGTTTGGGCGGATATAATGATTTTTTTACAAAATGTATGATGCTATATATAGTATCATTTGATAGCTTCAATGATTATTTTCAATTCCGTGCATTGTAGAAAATTTTAGGCCACATAGTGTTCCAGATATTCAATTTCGCGTAAACTTTTTTTTTTTTTTTTTTTTTTGAGGCAGTCAATTTTTTTTTTGGACACATTTATACATACTACTACTATTACTATTATTACTAGTATTACCATTATTACTATTACTATCACTACCAGTTTTACGTGCAGACGAGCACGCAATACATACCAAATGCGATCACTCGAGCGCGCCATCGACCCTTGCAACTTTTCTCCACCTGACAACCGCAAGCGCGGCAACACATAGACCCCTGGACTACTCTGCGGCAATGAAATAAATTGCAGTCGCCGAATAGACCCGTGTGCCCTGTTGCGACGATCGGACACTGCTACTTCTGTATTTTTTTTTTTTTTTTTTTTTTTTTGTTCGACTTTCCTCGGTAAACCGACGTAGAAACTTGTAGCAATAGAAAAACCTGCCTGACAGAGGTAACGAATAAAAGAGTGTTAATGAAAAAACGACGAAGCTATAAGAGCACCCAGTACCATAATTACAAAGAAAAGAGTGAAAGTCGATTCGAATGGATTTTACAATTGAATGAGCGTTCATTTTTACACTTCGATTATAGATCTTTAACCCCCATGTGATATTGTACTTGTCTGGGCAATTCAGGATGGAGTCCAAGATGGACAATGAAATTGGATCAAATTCCGTTCTCCACACCGAGAGAAGGAATATAGTACTCACTCCCAGATTCGTATAGTAATCGGGATCCAAAGTGAAAAAATGGCCTTTTTTTCCAGACACATAAAAAGATTTACTAGGCGTCCCCGTATGGAAATATATGTATGTGGAATATATGCCAAAACTATATGCAACATATATTTTATATGGGTGGCATATATGTCGCCAAAATGTTGTATAATTATTATATATCTCGCATATGTGTCACGAGTGTATTGTACACATATTCAATACATATGTTCAATATATGTCGCTTAACTAAAAAATTTTCAGCGATTAATATTTACTAATTAACAAAATAACTCCGAATGTCCAATTGAAAGTTCAAGATAAGCCGAATTCAATTACTGCATTTAATTATTTCATAATTATTGGTTTTTAATGTGTGGTTTCCATATATAATGGATATATCCTGAAGTATAAAAGCGATATATCCATTATATATCTTTTATATAGTTTAAGATGTACAAAGAATATATCTAATTTATATTTTTTGCGTATATAACACATACAACTTACATATATGCCTTATGTAGGAAATGCGCCAAAATGTTGCATATTGGACATATATGTTTCATATATTTTTCATTTATGGCATATATCCAGAATATATGCAACTTATAAATTTTATAGTTTTCCTATCTATTTTCGGCGTATATTTCACCCTTATTTATTTCCATACGGGTCGCCCGCTGTACTATTTACGCTAAATAGTATAATGCCCGACATTGATACCTGGTTGATACATGGTATAGTTCGTCGGAATTGTGAACCAGGCATCAATGACGGGCATTGCACAGCGGGCGACGCCTAGTAAATCTTTGTATGTGTATGGGAAAAAATGCCACTTTTATACCAATTTAACGAATACATCAGTTAAAATACAAATTGTTGCATGAACTAAAAATCTACAGTTATGGCTTAATAGTTGCCTATACTACCACGATTTCTCGCAGTGCAGAACCAACCGATTGGTAACACTAAACAACCGATTGGTCCCCAACCAACCGATTAGTAACGCCAAACAACCGATTGCTCCCCAACCAACCGATTGGTCTCCAACCAACCGATTAGTAACGCCAAACAACCGATTGGTCCCCAACCAACCGATTGGTAACGCCAAACAATTGATTGGTCTCCAACCAACCGATTAGTAACGCCAAACAACCGATTGGTCCCCAACCAACCGATTAGTAACGCCAAACAACTGATTGGTTCCCAACCAACCGATTAGTAACGCCAAATAACCGATTGGTTCCCAACCAACCGATTAGTAACGCCAAACAACCGATTGGTTCCCAACCAACCGATTAGTAACGCCAACCAACCGATTTTTAATGTTAACCAAGCGATTGGTAATGCAAATCAACCGATTGATTCAAGCATTTAAGAGATCTTTCCAGTGTGACGGCTCGAAAAATAGCCTATTTTCACGATTTTTGTTCGGACGGTTACTATACGCCGATCAATCTGAAATTTTTATGACATATTAAGGTAATCATGAATGACAGAAAATGATTTTTTATAAGACGATTTTTATTGTTAAAGTTTTTTATTTAATTGTTGAAAATAATGATGATAAAAAAGATAGCCTCATGGTGGACATCCTAGGGGTCGCAAATTTGATCTGAAAAAAAAAACCCAAAGGATTGTTAATTAGTATGCGATTGGTTATCGCGCTATGGAGGCTTTTTTTAATCAAAATTGACAAAATGGCGGCGTTTTGAAAAAAAATACCGATTTTAGCCGTTTTGTTCGACAGTTTTTCTTTTAAAAAAATGGGAAGATTTAAAAAAAGCTTCCATAGCACGATAGAGAGTAGCGTGAAGAATATTCTCCTAAAATTTGAAAACGATCGCTTAAAAACTGTTCCCTGAAGAATGTCCACCGTTTTGAAAAATGTCGTTTCGAGAAAAACGCGTTTAAAGTTTCGAGCGTAGAAATTTCATATACCTAAATTGTGTACTTACGACTAATCAGCGATGCCAGGTCCACAAAGTATGCCAGCGAAGTATTTCGAATTTCGCTTTAAAAATTTGAGAAAATGTTCTTGACCGTATATACTAATGGATAAGACGAAAAAAAAATCGATTTTTTTTAAACCAACCTTCAAGGGATCTTTCCAGTGTGAAAACAAAATCGATTTTTTTTCACACTGGAAAGATCCCTTAAAGATTGATATTCTCAACTAACCTGTTTTCTCCGTGTACGAAGACCCAACTGGGAACTATGAAGAACAGAGTAAGAGTCAACTAGAGTGAATTTGGCAATTGAATGAAAGTTAGTTCTCACCTTGTGATTAAAGATCTTCTCTATCCCCAGTGGCAATATAGCTGTTTCGGGGTGTGGGCGAGGTTTTTCTGTCTCCTATATTGTTGAAGCGCTGAATCGATCGTTCGTTTGACGTTGAGACACAGCCCGAGGGAAGCAGTTGGCAAAGGCAGTCCAGTCAAGTTGAGTTCGTGCTTTCATAGCAACGTGTAGCAGGTCGCTGTTTGAAATAGGCGGGTGGTTTGCGAACATGTGGATGACTACCCATGGCAATAGCAAATTCGCCAATTCTCTTTCGCTCTCTTGCCACGGGGACGAACCCGAGAGAGACCCAAATCGATTTGACCCATGCACGTTGTGTTTCCAAGCTCCGGGAAAATCCACTGAAATACCGATGATAACCAAACACAGAATGGGAACAAGAGAGATGGTGAGAGAAGTGCAATGAAATCCGGGGTGGACCTTTTATGGGCTGCTCGGCGAACCGTGGCGAACAAGGTTTTACCGAAAGGAGGAGGCAAACTGCAGCAGGGTACACGGGTATACATCGCCGAAAGCCAGAGATAACGCGCCGATCCCATTGGGCCAGAATATTATCGTAACGTAAACCTGTCGCTTCTACCTATATATCCTTTCGACACTTCTCATTGTAACACCATCTGTACTCTTCTCTGAAATTAATAGAGTATCGATTCTGCAATATCCCAATATACGAATTGTAATTGGTTTGTTGATATATTTTCGGAATCGTTGAATACGAACAGTTTAAGTAAACTCTAGTGCAATATTTTCTAAAAATGTTGTACCTTTTTTTTTCTTCTAATTTCTCTGATTGTTCGGGTGTTTCCGTAATTTCTAGAACAAGTAAAAGTTCTAAAGTATTATTAAAAGTGAAAGTATTATTTTCATCAAATTAAATTAGACTTTCCCGATAATCGATCGCGTTTGGTATGTCTTTACCGGAGCTTGATAGAATGTGTTTGTCCCAAAAATTAGCCCACGATCACACGGCGATCCACGAGTCTTCAGTAATAACACTATACACTTTCGACACGCTTATTAAAATTTAGCTGTCATTATGCCCAGAAAAAAGATCTAATTGAGTATGCTAGATCACATTTATAGGAAATATACATTTTCTTATTTAAATGTCGACCTACTAGGGTTTCATATATTCCAAGACAATTATTTTATTTGTATGTAATATTTCCATTTTTTTTGTCCACTTAACCAACAAATATAGTAGCTTCGAATAAAATAATTTTTCAATCACTCTCATCCTATCAAATATCGTAAAAATAAATCAAGAAGTTCGACATAAATATACATCATAATTGAATAAAATACATATGTTGGCGCTAATACCGGATTTACTCATTATGTACTCATTTGTTAAATTCAGAAAGATCTTTTTCCTGGTCGTACATAATAACAACAGTTCTGGATTTCACCGAGAATATGATCGCCTTTGTTACATCATAATCACTAATAGACGTTAGCCTTTTCTTTCAGCATCGCTTACACTCCAACGACAATTAATTCTCTTCATTATATGCTGTTATATGCGAAAAAGGTGGAAGTGGTACCGGGACCAAAAGATCGGCACAGGCGACAATCGTCGTGCAGCAGCCTTCCCTGTCCTTGGATGCCCCAGCGGCGACTATACTACTTCGTCCCGACGTGGATGCTCGACGTCGCGAGGAAAACATGCGCCAACTACTTGACGTTGCCAACACATTGACTCTCCAAGAAATTCACGACTTCGAGATGAGGTGAGTTCACTTTTGGCTCCTTATTTTCTCTTAGAGTATCTCTATATCAGTATATATTTACAGCAGCAGTAGCACTGTATCCAATGCTGCGGATTGAACGTTCGCGTGAGCATAAATTTTCGTCCATCGAATCGTAAATAAATCGACGAGAAGTCGCGTGTATCGATCCTTGATAACACAGCGTGAAAGGTAGTATCGAAGGGGCTTTCCTTGCCTATTACCCATATATCTATTGAAGAAGTATCATCTCCACACCCATTCTTATCTCTCTGACATTCTCGCGACTCGGGACGGAAGATAGCTCGAAGGAAAATTTCCTCTCGCTGTGGTGCTTCTCGTTTTTCTGTGCTGGCGTTCTTGGTACCTCCGGTATTCGAAGCTACACACACTGAACGAGTGAACTATCGAGAAAGGAAAAAGAAGAAGAAGAAGAAGAAACGATGAGGGCGAAGGGGACGGAGATAGATCGCGAGTTGCACGCGACTCGCCGTTTCGCTCTCGTCTAGTCGTGGATCAATAGATCGTGCTACGTACCAACTCCCAGCCACCAACCATTCTCACACGCTCATTCGTACGCTCGGCTGCGACTCCCGACGGAAACAATTCCTCTCTCGGACATAGATACAGGAAATTGCAGATCCGATTATACTCGCGTCGCTCGCTATTTTCCGCCCGCGGATAGATCCGGGAATCGAAGCGCTTCTGTTTCTCCCGCTATGTCCGACGAACGACTTTTCAAATTGGATTCCTTGTCGAATTAAAATGGCAGCCTTAGGCAATAGCAGCAGAAGCAGCAACAGCAGCAGTAGCATCCAATCCATGGCGTTCTTACTGGACTTACCACGGGAGTTCACGTGATGAACGCCTGCACGTCGCAAACCTGAGTAATTTCCGTGTTGGCCTAAGATAAATTGTCGAGCTAGAGAGAAGAGAATCTTGTGTGTTTTAGCTGTGAACGTGTACGGCACTCGAGAGTGATGTATCGAGAAAATTCGTGTAGAAATTTGACCGTGGGTTTAGCCTGTGAGGAATTACAGTGGCCTAATCAATTACTGGGAAACCGGTGTCAGGATATAACACAATCATGACCGCAACTCAGGCCCCGGTCAGAAAAGTAAAACAAATCAATCGTTCTTACCTGGCCACAAAGAAAAAAGTCTTTTTGCCGACCAATTTCAACATATGCCGTGTGTTAGTCAAACGCAAAAGAAGCTTGGTTAAATACGCGCCAGCCAATTTATTGGTTAGACCAATCAGATTGTTGGTTATGCCGGTTGGTATAACCAACATTCTGCTGAAGTTATTGGTTGTATTACAATGCGCTTGGTGGCGCTGACCAATAACTTGGTTGGTCTAACCAGTTAAGGAGGGTCTTCTGTTACTTCTGGTGGGGAGGCCGAAGAGCGGTGAGACGTGAGACGGAGGTAGCTAGCCGTGCAACAATGTTGCGTCGGAGGCGGCAAACTCGTGTAACACGAGTTATACTTATCACTTTAATTTCAACAAAACGGTACAGACGAATGTTTCGAAAATTGGATTCGTAGTTCTGGAAAGTACGTCGTTTCAAGCGGTATACGTTTCGAAAAGATGACATCACTCCTTCTATTTATTTTACACGATCGAAAATGCACTATTTTCCATAAGCCTAATGTTAAATCTCTTAACTTTGAGAATTAATATCTTTAAAACGGCGCAGACAATCTCATGAAAACTCGACAGTTTGATGAGAGGATTACTCGTGAACATGTTGTCCAAATTTCAAAACGCTGGCATCACTTCGAGATAACAGAAGACCCTCCTTAACCGAGTAGAAATTCAGCTACGGGGAATATCAGGACCTAGCGTGGTAGCCGGATTTAAATCTAAGGCCTCTGCCTGGCAACCTTATACGGGCCTTGCAGGAAAGTAACGCAGCGCATGATCAGGGCCAGATTAAGTTTTCCAGATAAGGGCCGGATAGAGGCTGCCCTACTAAGCCCCTACTTATAAAAACGGCAAATAAATTACAAAATAATTATCTGCACTCATCGAATTCAATTTATTTTGCATTTTCTATTGGATATTCGAGCTTATTTAGTTTTCAGTATATATTAATTGCTGAAAAAAACACATGTAAATTTATTTGCCGTTGGCGGGAATCGAACCTTGATCCTCTGGATGACAGTTCTGCGCCTTAGCCCACTCGGCCATTGACATCTTATAAAGTTTATATATTTATTGTCTATTTGAAGTATACTTAAAATCAAAACACGTCAAGACTGTACATTCATTTATTGTGAGTGCGACCGAAATATTCAAAATTCAAACATGATGGGGCGGTCACCCATCCAGGTTCTGGCGTTTGACGGTCAGTACCTGGATAGATTTCAAAGTATTTCTAGCGGTACAGTCCAGTAAAACGTGAGTTTCAGCGAAAATTTCGAATACTTCCCGATGGGATAAAGATGTGAAAAAATCCAGCACACGCAAGGTGCTGAAAAGATTGATTTTGCATAACAATAAATTTAAATGTTTTTAACGAATGCCGTATCTAGCCCTTACACGAACCTGATAATGTAAATTTACGGCATATTTAAAAAAAAAACTATGCCATACGAAAACCGTATGCGGATCTGACCAGGGAAAGCAAAGGTAAATTGGACAAAATCTTGGTCCAAATGCGACAGGAAACCCTTATGCGAAACGGATAAGGTCGATGAATGGCATATCTATATGAGGTTACCGTATGTAAAGCCTGACATGGGCCTGATCCGGTGGAAAGACGGCATTTTTAAGGTCAGAATGCCATATCTCGGCCTTACATGAACCTGATCAGGTGAATTTACGACGACCCCTAAATAAGGTTACCATATCTAGCCTGACATCAGCCTGATCCGGTGGAAAGACGGCATTATTAAGTACGAATGCCATATCTTAGCCTTACATGGACCTGAGCAGGTGAATTTACGGCGGCCCCAAATAAAGTTACCTTACCTAAAACTGATCTGGACCTCGTGTGACAGCAGGTATGCCTGATGAAATTTTTACTCGGGTTAGCCCACTCGGCCATTGACATCTTATAAAGTTTACATATTTATTGTCTATTTGAATTATACTTAAAATGAAAACACGTCAAGACTGTACATCCATTTATTGTGAGTGCGACCGAAATATTCAAAATTCAAACATGATGGGGCGGTCACCCATCCAGATACTGGTGTTTGACGATCAGTACCTGGATAGATTTCAAAGTATTTCTAGCGGTACAGTCCCGTAAAACGTGAGTTTCAGCGAAAATTTCGAATACTTCTCGATGGGATAAAGATGTGAAAAAATCCAGCACACGCAAGGTGCTGAAAAGATTGATTTTGCATAACAATAATTTTTAAATGTTTTTAACGAATGCCGTATCTAGCCCTTACACGAACCTGATAATGTAAATTTACGGCATATTTAAAAAAAACTGTGCCCTACGAAGACCGTATGTGGATCTGACTAGGGAAAGTAAAGGTAAATTGGACAGAATCTTGGTCCAAATGCCACAGGAAGACCTTATGCAAAACGGATAAGGTCGATGAATGGCATATGTATATGAGGTTACCCTATGTAAAGCCTGACATGGGCCTGATCCGGTGGAAAGACGGCATTTTTAAGGTCAGAATGCCATATCTCGGCCTTACATGGACCTGATCAGGTGAATTTACGACGACCCCTAAATTAGGTTACCATATCTAGCCAGACATCAGCCTGATCCGGTGGAAAGACGGCATTATTAAGTACGAATGCCATATCTTAGCCTTACATGGACCTGAGCAGGTGAATTTACGGCGGCCCCAAATAAAGTTACCTTACCTAAAACTGATCTGGACCTCGTGTGACAGCAGGCATGCCTGATGAAATTTTTACTCGGGTTAGCCCACTCGGCCATTGACATCTTATAAAGTTTATATATTTATTGTCTATTTGAAGTATACTTAAAATGAAAACACGTCAAGACTGTACATGGATTTATTGTGAGTGCGACCGAAATATTCAAAATTCAAACATGATGGGGCGGTCACCCATCCAGATACTGGTGTTTGACGATCAGTACCTGGATAGATTTAAAAGTAATTCTAGCGGTACAGTCCCGTAAAACGTGAGTTTCAGCGAAAATTTCGAATACTTCTCGATGGGATAAAGATATGAAAAAATCCAGCACACGCAAAGGTGCTGAAAAGATTGATTTTGCATAACAATAATTTTTAAATGTTTTTAACGAATGCCGTATCTAGCCCTTACACGAAACTGATAATGTAAATTTACGGCATATTTAAAAAAAAACTATGCAATACGAAGACCGTATGCGGATCTGACCAGGGAAAGTAAAGGTGAATTGGACAAAATCTTGGTCCAAATGACACAGGAAGCCCTTATGCGAAACGGATAAGATCGATGAATGGCATATCTATATGAGGTTACCGTATGTAAAGCCTGACATGGGCCTGATCCGGTGGAAAGACGGCATTTTTAAGGTCAGAATGCCATATCTCGGCCTTACATGGACCTGAGCAGGTGAACTTACGTCGACCCCTAAATAAGGTTACCATATCTAGCCTGACAACAGCCTGATCCGGTGGAAAGACGGCATTACTAAGTACGAATTCCATATCTCATCCTTACATGGACCTGAGCAGGTGAATTTACGGCGGGCCCAAATAAGGTTACCTTACCTAAAACTGATCTGGACCTCGTGTGACAGCAGGCATGCCTGATGAAATTTCTACTCGGGTTAATCGCTGACCAATAACTTGGTTGGTCTAACCAATCATTTTTTTCCGTGCACTAAAATCAAATCGCAATCGAAATCCTTACCCAGGCCTTGTAAAGAAGCCCGTCGCTGAATATTGGCCCCTAATGGGATCTAAGAAATTACCCGATGGTAATCCGACGCCCACCCTCTCGTGTTCTCCCTTCGTTCGTCTTTGAACACGGTTTACAATGATAAATAAATTAGCGAACACGACAATGCACAGATCGACGTTCGATTGTGTCTCGAATCGCAGCTACTGTAAATCTATAGAGTAGCAGCTTCGGGTTCGTGCGAAACCCGAATAAATTTTCTCCAGACGCCGACACGGACGAAGGAGATCGAGGAGAACGTGAGACCAATGATTCTGTGATTCAGTCTTGAGAGCTCCACCGATCCATTTTCTCAGGAGAAAAGAGGGTTAAAGGGGTCGGTAAATCGGGAGTTAAAGCAAGAGACAGCGACAGGGAGAATCTATATTATCTTCTTTGGGAACTCCCAAGAAAACACTTCAGATAGTGAGTAGCGGCCACTGAAAACGCCAAACGTAACGGCTTTTACGCGTCTCCTTTTCTTCTCCTTCGTTCTGCTTCATCGAAAGTGACTCTCTTTCAGACACTTTAATAGTTGACAGGGGGTAGTTACCCTTAACACCCCTTCCCAAATGTCTCGTAATTGTCGAAGAGGAAAACGTCCCTGTGACAACACGAAGACTTTCTAAACTCGAATAGTCGAATAAAATAAAAAATTATAGCATTTTTATGAAACGATAAAAGTTTCGACATAATTGTATGGTTAAAATGGCTAAAATTTGAATTTGAAAACTTTCTTGTCGTTGAAATTTTATTTGCATCTTTTGTCAAAATTAGTTTAAATAGTTAATTGAAGATCCCTCTAGAGTTAAAAATAAAATAAATAAATCGGTTAAACAGGAAAAAGTCCATCGCTTTAAATTTACCGAGGTAGAAAAATGGAACGAAATATCGTCTTTTTCAAGGAACTTGAGGCTCTGTATCCGATGAAAAAGTTCCAGATCGCGACGAGTTTAACAAACTATTTTTCGGAAATTTAAGAATTTAATGTGAAAATGCATAAATCAGAATATTCCAATTTTAAGCGACGAGATATTTCCGATATTGGATACTATATTAAATTTGCATGACACAAACTCTATTTTGAGTGCTCTTTGATATGGGATTCGATTGAGAAACGCGTCAAGGATAGAGGGGAAGCTGCGGTTTGCTTAGTTCTAAAGTTGCAGGTCGCTTGCAAGGGTATCGAGTTCCGGTGAGAACCCGTAGCTTGTGGTGAACGTGTAGCGAGAGGCAAAACAGCGTAGAAGATACTGGAGCCTCCGGTAATTCTCGTGAAACTTTAACTGCTATGATGAAAAGTTTCTTTAAAGAATCAAAAGCTCGCGCTTAACTCGGAAGAATATCTCTTCGGTATAGTTGGGGCAAAGGTTTCTTCTAGGAGCCGCTATTTTCTTCGCCACACTCTTATAATCTCTCTCACTCATTTCTATATTAAAGAAAGGAAGAAAGATGCTCAAGGTATGTGGTTCAGAATAATGCACCGGAGCCAGAAGAGCAGATTTTGCAATGCGAAAAGCTTCCACGCTTTCTGAAATATATATATAGATATCCTTATGAAACTAACTAGGAAGAAAACCAACCGAGCAAATAGTACGAGTTCGTTAACTTGCCACGAGTCACTTCCACTAACACCACGAAATGAAACACTCTGAGTGGCCGAATGAATCGACATCACGACAAAATGTTGCACATTCAACAATTCGTTTTCACTGGTGTAGAAAATTCGTCGATCTTGAAGGTTTCTGGTTTTGTACACCGTACAAAATTCTACATTTCAATACATGCGAACGAAAGAAGAAAAACTGGTGATGGGACGAGGGCGACATGTCGGATTCGTATAAACTCGCACCCTTATTTTCAGTGACTTGTTAAAATGCGTCGACGTCTCATCACTCTGAGGGGATTGCGAGTGTCGAGGAAAAATACGTTTATTGAGAAAAAAAAAAGAAAAAAAGAGAGAATGGCTGATAAAACTCGCGTCTATACAGTCCATTACTGTACATACTGGGGTGCTTCAAGAAGGGGATTTATTTTTAGATTGTATTGCTCGGAAAGATATACTTTTATCTTGTTACAAGACAACAGCGAATATAACTCAATCTAAAAATCAATCATGTGTGAGTACCAACCAATCATGTGTGAGTATTATTTCGGTTCTATGTCGAAATAACATATCAAAATGACACATATCGAAATAGCATAAGTGAACTTAATTCGTATCTGAATACCACGTGTCAAAAAGAAATAGACATTCCATTTTACAAGTATCGATTGACCAGAAAATATTTCTGTACAATCACATGGACCAATGGAAGATCCTTTAAGTGGTTTAATGACGTGGAAGCTCCCCTACACTGAAAAAAATGAACGGCTCTGCCGATCAAATACCTGGCTGCTAGAACTGTACTGGAGTCTGTCGGCACAACAGAGTTACTGTCTAGTTCCAGCAGCTGAACCATTCCGCTTTACGACGTCTGCTTGCAGGAGTCAATGAGTGGAAATTCTGGTATACAGTCAGAGTTACCAACACGGTCCAGCATTACAACTGACTCGGCTGCCAAGCGTTGTCGATCAGTATTGTCTCAGTACTAATTGAATACTGGTCTTATTATGCACCAGTTCAGACAGCCACTACTTTCAAGATGAAATAAACAGTACTCAAGTGAGAGTCGTCTGAGTACTGGCCGCAGACTAGGCCGAAGCTTGTTTTATTGTCGACGAACTAACTTTGCCAGTGTCAGTCTAACTTCCGGCTGGATCGTCGAAGTACTGGACGTAGAATAGGCCGAAGCTCTACTTATTGCCGGCAAGCTAACATCGTCAATATCAGCCTAACACCATATGACAAGTCGGAAATGATCACACGGGTCCAACGATTGGCCGCCAGTATCGGCACGGTACTATCAATGTCGGGGCAGTATGACCCCAGTACTTTGTATGGCAGACAAGCGTTGGACCCGTGTGATCATTTCCGACTTGTCCCAGCATTAAGACAGAAATGGCATCTAATACCGGCATCTTGGCAACAATACTGCATCAACACAGAGCCCATTTGAGATTCTCACAGGGGTAGCTGTGGGGACTGAACGATGCCCTAGCAATCCCTGCGACTTCGAAAATGACCGAAGAAACGACCGAAAAATGACCGGTCATTAAATGCAAAAAAACCATTGAAAAAGAGCCAAATGACCAAGAAAACGATCATTGAAATTATTCTTGATTAGTCGGTTCTTGGTCACGAAAAATCGGAAAATGACCGTTGAAATGACCCCTTTTGTATCAAATTTCGAAAAAAAAGACTTCCTCACTGTTGTTCTGCGTCTTAAACCACTTGGCTATTCAGACCTTTGTTGGCATACATATTGAATGTGTATTTGAAGTTTGATTATCTAGTTGGTCGTTTCGATTGTCATTTCCCGGTCTTCACGGAAAAACAACCGGTTACAAATTATTGAAATGGTTATTTCAACGGTCGTTTTCCAATTTTTCATGACTATCGAAACGACGAACTAGATAATCAAACTTCAAATAGACAATTAAAATATGTACTTCTAAAGGTTTGAATAGCCGAGTGGTCTAAGGTGCAGAGCAACAGTCAGAAGGTTCTGGGTCCGAATCCTGGCTGACAATTTTTTTTTTTTTCGGAATTTGATAAAAAAGGGGTCACTTCGACGGTCATTTTCCGATTTTTCGTAACCAAGAAACGACTAATCAAGAATAATTTCGATGGTCGTTTTCTTGGTCGTCCGGATCATTTCAATGGTTTTTTTGTGCATTTAATGACCGGTCGTTTTTTCGGTCGTTCGGCGGGTCACTGGATCTGCTAGGGTGGCTAACTTTAAGTAGCCATATTAGTCATGCATGAATCTATCGTACGCGTCGCACTCCTGACCTATCGTGTACCGGCTCTTATAGCACCCACAGCTATACTGGAATTCTTACTGCACCCGACTACCGAAATTTCTCCAGTAACTAAAGCATATCGTTCTGAGTAATAACTCGTATGGTTGTAGTAACAAGTACATGGCCAGCAAAACGATATTGCTGTTATAGGAATACGCGATGCTCATGCAACTGTATTCATGGCTATAATAAGACTATAATACTTCGTTTTCTTGCCAGATCAGTTCATTTTTCTCAGTGATCCGATCGCCGCGATTTTCATGTTACCATTATTTTATTAATTTAGTAAATGTGAATTTTGTCGTTTATTTTTTGTAGATACGGTAGTCCGCATCACAGTCGATCGCAGTCGGTGAAGACGCCCGGAAGCAGATCTTCAGGACGACCGAATTACCTATGTCTTCCGCAGCAGAGATCGAGAGTCGCAAGTATGCCAAACACGGGTGTCGAGGAGGAATACTACAGACTAAGGCATTTCAGCATAACAGGGAAAGGGATCGTGAACAGGGGTGATTCCCTTAAAAGCCGGAGATCCCGGTCCAACAACAGCGTAGCCTCTAGCAATTCTAGGTGAGCTACTTGAACGCATTCCATCTGAACCGTTGTATCCCTTACCACTCTCTCTGCCACAAAACAAGCTCTTGTGTGCTTTGCGATTTAGTTTCGTGTGCCCAGCGAGCATACAAGCTGCTACTCCTTCTATTTCGATCCTCAACGTTGGCTGCAACCGCATTTTTCTTGAAAAATATCTCTAGGAATGCCAAGATTTTCTGTATCGTTCCGTGTATACCGTGGGTTTCTTAAGATTTATTTTAAGGAGAGTCTTGAGACGAGCGAACAGTCCCGTGTACGTTCGCGATTGTCCATCAGTTACCCGGGAATAGCCGTCCTGTTCTCAGTTGAGATTTTTGTTTCTTTTTCACCTCCCTCTCGTCCTACCCTCGATAAATTCACTCGGTGGACTAAAAGTTTCTCCACGCGATGGGCGAGATCCTTGCTGGACGGTAGCCGTGGATTCTCGAGAGACTCGAACCGGCACCACCTCTGCCGGGTGACCGACCAATAAGAGCATAAGAAACTCGACGAGGTGGCAGAAAACACGCGCGTTCCGAGACTCAAGGCTTATCCTCGACGCTCGCTCGCACAAATCTCACGGTGAACCTTTACAGCGAAGGGCCAACAGTACACACGAGATCCCCTTATCCTTTTTTGTACCTTCGGGCTTTACTTTTCTGGCTAGTACACTAGAGGTTTTATTTAATGCTGTGGGACATCGAAAGGGCTCTTCGTAAAGGCACGATACGGTCTTATGTTTGAACCGCTTAATTACGAGTAAGCTTTTATGGCATTGTCGTGATTCCACTCACTAGACTGCTAAAAAAGACTGGAGAACTTTTTGTGTATAAAGTCGTCATCGAAATTTAAAATACAGTTGTGATATAAAATTCATGTACTTTTCCAGTAAAATTAAAGAAAATCATTGAAATTCAAGCACTTTTATTGTAATATTAAAATAAATTATTGAAAGTGCTGTACTATACATTCGTTTTACATTACACTTGTATTTTTAATTTAATATACTAGTTTATGCATCAAAACTTCCAGTCAAAGTTCATTAAATTTCAATCAGTTTTTTTTTGCAGTGTACGAACACTGAAAACTTTTTGCTATTGTTAGAATGAGTGAAGCGTTTCGGATCAGAGCTAAATTTTCATAAGCGTGTAGATAATTTATCGCGGTTTAATTGACAGTAGATTTTGGAAATTCAGTATCATCCAAATCCTATTGCATATAAAAATGCCCAACGCACTATATTGTTGGTACTCGATTAAAGGATTTTTTACTGTCGTCTGACATGCATATGCTTTTCAATATTATCCTAAGCAAAGTTCTTAGGTTTTCCATTCTGCGCATGGTTCAGATCAAACTACTAGGCAGATTGGAATGGCTGACGTCTCATTTTCTTCTTCATGAAAAGATACACCATCTAAATGGAGCAAATGTTAATAAAATGTAATATTTTTTAAGTGACATAATTATTAATAAATACATTTTATGCTATTTTCTAAATCCGTGATTAACTTTACTTTCAGAATGAAAAAAAATAGTTTGTTCCATTTAGCCGGTGTATCTTTTCATGAAGAAGAAAATGAGACGTCAACCATTCCAATCTGCCTAGTAGCTTGATCTGAATCATGCGCAGATTGGAAAACCTAAGAACTTTGCTTAAGATAATATTAAAAAGCATATGCAAGTCAGACGCCAGTAAAAATTCCTTTCATCGAGCACCAACAATATAGTGCGTTGGGCATTTTTATATGTAATAGAATAAGCGTGTAGATAATTTATCGCGGTTTAATTGACAGTACATTAAGGGGAGGGCGTTAGGTCAAAAAAATTGATTTTGGAAATTCAATATCATCCAAATCCTATTGCATATAAAAATGCCCAACGCACTATATTGTTGGTACTCGATTAAAGGATTTTTTACTGTCGTCTGACTTGCATATGCTTTTCAACATTATCTTAAGCAAAGTTCTTAGGTTTTCCATTCTGCGCATGATTCAGATCAAACTACTAGGCAGATTGGAATGGTTGACGTCTCATTTTCTTCTTCATGAAAAGATACACCGGCTAAATGGAGCAAATGTTGATACAATGTAATATTTTTTAAGTGACATAATTATTAATAAATTAATTTTATGCTATTTTCTAAATCCGTGATTAACTTTACTTTCAGAATGAAAAAAAAATAGTTTGTTCCATTTAGCCGGTGTATCTTTTCATGAAGAAGAAAATGAGACGTCAACCATTCCAATCTGCCTAGTAGCTTGATCTGAATCATGCGCAGAATGGAAAACCTAAGAACTTTGCTTAAGATAATATTGAAAAGCATATGCAAGTCAGACGACAGTAAAAAATCCTTTCATCGAGCACCAACAATATAGTGCGTTGGGCATTTTTATATGTAATAGAATAAGCGTGTAGATAATTTATCGCGGTTTAATTGACAGTACATTAAAGGGAGGGCGTTAGGTCAAAAAAATTGATTTTGGAAATTCAGTATCATCCAAATCCTATTGCATATAAAAATGCCCAACGCACTATATTGTTGGTACTCGATTAAAGGATTTTTTACCGTCGTCTGACTTGCATATGCTTTTCAACATTATCTTAAGCAAAGTTCTTAGGTTTTCCATTCTGCGCATGATTCAGATCAAACTACTAGGCAGATTGGAATGGTTGACGTCTCATTTTCTTCTTCATGAAAAGATATACCAGCTAAATGGAGCAAATGTTAATAAAATGTAATATTTTTTAAGTGACATAATTATTAATAAATTAATTTTATGCTATTTTCTAAATCCGTGATTAACTTTACTTTCAGAATGAAAAAAAATAGTTTGTTCCATTTAGCCGGTGTATCTTTTCATGAAGAAGAAAATGAGACGTCAACCATTCCAATCTGCCTAGTAGCTTGATCTGAATCATGCGCAGAATGGAAAACCTAAGAACTTTGCTTAAGATAATATTGAAAAGCATATGCAAGTCAGACGGCAGTAAAAAATCCTTTCATCGAGCACTAACAATATAGTGCGCTGGGCATTTTTATATGCAATAGAATTTGGATGATATTGAATTTCCAAAAACAATTTTTTTTACCTGACTTTCTCCCCTTAACATATGTATATACATATTCTCACATGAATATGACTTGTGCAAAATTGAATCCGTGTACAACTATACAGTGAAAAAAAAACTAGAACAGCGTAGAACTTATGTTTGGAAATATAAATGTTATACATCTTTGAATAAATGGAAAAGAAGGGATAAAAAAGTAATTCGAAGCAATCTGAAATGGCGTGCGTCAGGATATCTAAGCAGCCGATGAATGTGCGTGTCAGCCACCATCATTTTATATCTC
Organism: Ephialtes manifestator; assembly: GCA_963970395.1. Lineage (NCBI taxonomy): Eukaryota > Metazoa > Arthropoda > Insecta > Hymenoptera > Ichneumonidae > Ephialtes > Ephialtes manifestator. Next base: position 19,794,296 of record OZ019978.1, on the reverse strand, counting down.
TCACTCGTTCGATCGTCCCTTGATTGGTCGATCTCGGGAGAGTCGCACGCCCACCGTCACGCAATATTTCCATCAAACAAATTGATTCAGGACTGCACTTTGCAACTTTTCTGCCTCACCGTCCTCTCGTCGGCATCCAGCTGGTTACCAATTTTTTTTTCACTTCCTATGCTTACCACGTCTTGGTCTCCACATCGCCTTTCAGGCGATCACACAGGTGCTTTTTCATCGGTTACGATGAAGCTGTTTCGCTCAAAGTAATCTAACAAGTTCTAACGAAAATCTTTCCTTCCAAAATTTAATTTATACGTTACATAATTTTAAAAAATAGAACTTCGAAAAGTCCTTCCTCATTATTGTTGGATTTTTATAAATCTACCTCTATGAGGAAGTATGTTAATCTATTTTGGCTTCCTCATATAGGAAGTTTTGTAAAAATCCAACAATAATGAGGAAGCAATTTTGTAAAGTTCTATTTTTTCAAGATATCTGGCTTAAATTTGGTACGCAAGTAAAGTGTGGACAAACTAAACATCAGTTTGAGTTTGGCGAGAATCTGTCAAGGGGTTAAAAAATAATGCCATTTAAAATTTATTTAAACAAGGCTGCAAAGTAGAACTTTGCAAATTGCTTCCTCATTATTGTTGGATTTTTATAAATCTACCTCTATGAGGAAGTATGTTAATCTATTTTGGCTTCCTCATAGAGGAAGTTTTGTAAAAATCCAACAATAATGAAAAAGCAATTTGTAAAGTTGTACTTTGCAGCCTTGTTTAAAAATTTTTTAAATGGCATTATTTTTTAACCCCTTGACAGATTCTCACCAGACTCGAACTGATGTTTAGTTTGTCCGCACTTTACTTGCATACCAAATTTAAACCAGATATCTTGAAAATTGTGAAAATTGGAACGCTAAAACTAATTTATCGAAAAATTTAAAATGTCATAATTTTTTAACACCTTGACGGATTCGCACCAAATTCTAACTTACCCTTTGTTTTCCCATACTTTACTTGTGGACCAAATTTGAGCCCGATATCTTAAAAATTGCGGAAGTTAGAACACGAACGAAAAATTCAAAATGCCATAAATTTTTAACCCCTTGGCGGATTGACGCGAAATTCACTCCCAAACTTTATTTAATGACAGCCCACTTGTAGACCTAATTTGAGCCCGATATCTTAAAAATTCCGAAAGTTAGAGCACGAAAAACAAATTTCAAAAAATTTCAAAATACCATAAATTGTGAACCCCTTAACGGATTGACACCAAATTCAATCCCAAACATTATTTGATAACAGTCCACTTGTAGACCAAATTTGAGCCCGATATCTTAAAAATTGCGAAAGTTAGAGCACGAAAAAAAAAATGTCAAATTTTTTTGAATACCATAAATTGTGAACCGCTTAAGGGATTGACACTAAATTCAGTCCCAAATATTATTTGATAACAGTCCACTTCTGGTCCAAATTTGAACCGGATATCATAAAAATTGCGGGAGTTAGAGCCCGAGCTGACATTCTCCAAAAAATTAAAAATGCCATAAATTTTGAACACCTTGATGGATTAACTCCAAATTCAATCCCAAACCTTGTTTAACGACAGTTTACTCGTGGTTCAAATTTGAGCCCGATATCTTAAAAATTGCGACGGCTATCGTGCTAACAAAAAATTGTGCACATACGCGCACACACACAAACAGACATTTCGTACAAACCATTTTTCTCGATGTTTTAGACCATTTTAAGTATTCTGACATGAAAATCCCGAAAAAAATAAATTTTCACGAAAACAAAGCTTCCTCTATGAGGAAGCAAAATTGTTATTGGTTACAATATTCGTCAAAAATACATTGAAGTTCTTTGCTATTTTAGAGCATTTTGAATATTTATTATTACATAAATATCATTACTTCACCGTCTACATTTTTCATCAAACGAGTATGCAAAGTAGAACCTTGAATATTGCTTCCTCATTTCTAATATCCTTTTAAAAAGCTTCCAGCATAAAGATCCTCATAGACGAAGATCCCTTTCGCAATTTCACTTCTTTTGTTCGCTCCTTCCAATCTACTTACCTCGTATTCTCCTGGTAGTTTGTGCACCTGCGCTAAGAACTCTTATACATCAGCAATAACGTGACCGGAAGACGTGTAACATAGATGCCTCGATGCTCTATCATAAACATTTATAAAAGACGTGCAAAATGTACAGGACGATGGTGTATTTCTCCTGCGCTATCCCATGTTGTTGCTATTGTTACTCTGAGCCACGTCAAGTTTTCTTACCTTAGACACAAGGCGGAAAAGCATTTCCTGAATACAGAAGTAGAGGAGACCGGGGCTATTTGAAACACGTTTTTTTTCCTTCTGAAAAAAATTTGTTGAGTAAATGATTCGCAATATGAGAAAAAAAAATTCGAAAAAAGGCTGTACGCTCTCTAGCTACCGTAATTTCTTAGCTAATAAGCTGAATACGTCTCAAAAAATAAAATAATATACAAGGACGCTCGATATTGAATTTAACTAAATCTATAAAGCGGTTCGGATTTCATCAACATACTTTCCCGTAGAGGTAGATTTGAGAAAAATGCAAAATGGGCAAGTAACGTGCAAGGACCGAGTTTGCATCGTTTTTGCTTTCTTATTTTTATGTCAGGACATTTAGAATTGTCCAAAACGTCCAGAAAAGTGATCTAGAAAAAATGTCCGTATATATGTGTATGAATACAACTCCGAAAATTCGAACGGCGATAACTCAAGAATCGTTTTGTATATCGAACTCAAATTTGGCACATGCATAGAATAATATTCAGTTATGATAAATATATAATTTAATGACAAACGATATAAAAATGTTTGTTTCATGGAATTTTGAATAATTGAAAAAATTAACTGTATCGCATTAACTGCGTCAAAACATGAGATATCAATTACACATTAAATATGTGAACGAATTAATATGCAGCCATGATGGATATGTAATTTAGTGATGAACGGAAAAAAAATTTGATTTTATGAAATTTCGAATTATACAAAAAATCTAACTTTATCGCATTAACTTTTGCAAAACTTAAGATATCAAGCCCAAATTTGGCATGTAAACGAAATTATATTCAGTCATTATAGATATATAATTTAGTGACGAAACGTAAATGATTATGATTTTATGGAATTTCGAATTATTTCAAATATTAACTTTATCGCGTTAAGTTTTGAAAAAACTTGATATGAAGCCCAAATTCAATATGTGAACAAAATAATACTCAGTCATGGTGATCTATTACATAAAACAAAGATGCAAAGTAGAAGCTTGCACATTGCTTCCTCATTATATTTCGCTACAAAGGTTCCTCTATGACGAAGCCTAAATCAATCAACATACTTTCTCATAGAGGTAGCTTTGTATAGAGCGAAATATAATGAGGATGCAATTTGCAAGGTTCTACTTTTTTTTCAGTTTACACTGTACATAAGGGCGGCCCAAATTTCAGCTGTATTTTTTTTTTTATTTTTAGTCTCACCCAATAAAATACTTGTTTTCGATGGAAAAACAATTCTCATAAAAAATGGAGCTTGTAAAAAAATTATTTGGAGGTCGCTCAACGATTTTGAAAATTTTCGGAACGATTTTTTTTCTTTCATTTTCGTAATCTCTCACCCCTCATATAATCTTCTTATCTCTTTTCAAGTTTATGGTTGAAATTTCGAAAAAAAAAATTAACATTAAAAGGTCGCTGAACGACAAAAAACATTTTGGTAATAATTTTTTTTTCTTTAAAATTTTATATTTTATATTATTATTTGTTGGGTTTGAACGTATGTTGACATACTAAAATTGTCGGATGAGGTAATACGAGGGGGGGAAAGATTACAAAAATTAAAAAAAAAACTTTTTGTAAATTTACAAAATTTTTGAGCGACCTCTAAATAATTTTTCACAAGCTCCATTTTTTTGAGAGAATTGTTTTTTTTTCACGGAAAACAACTATTTTATTGGGTGAGACTAAGTATAAAAAAATAGAACTAAAATTTGGGACTCCCTACCGTACATTAGGGCTGTTCAAAAAAACATAATTTCTTTATAATCGGTTGCTCCTGAAATGCTGTATTGATTATCACAAAAAAAATGTTTTCGCGAAAGCTGCGAGTTGTGCGATGATATTAAGTACTGCCGCATCAAGGCCAAAATTCATTAAAAACGGCGATTTTTAGAATTTTTTATTTTACCTGGTGAAGCGATCATGGAGATTGTCGTTACTTTCGATAGACTATGAAATTGTGTAAAGGCAGAAACATGTTCGATAATGTTTAGTACTGCCGCATCGATATTGAAGTTAACAAAATAAAAAATGAAATCCTTTAAAACATTGAAATATTCATCTGCTCATCGACTATTTCGCTCGTTTTCAAATGACAAAATGGCTCATGAAATGGGTGTCCTGTAGGATCAAATTTAGTACTGCCGCATCGATATCGCAGTTTCCCAAAATTCGAAAATCGCTTATCATCATCATGATTATGATCATACATGACTCCCGTTTCAAGAGCCATTTTTTCATTTGAAATCGCACGAAATAGTCGATGAGCAGACGAATATTTCAATGTTTTAAAGGATTTAATTTTTTGATTTTGGTAACTTCAATGTCGATGCGGCAGTACTAAACATTATCGAACATGTTTCTGCCTTTACACAATTTCATAGTCTATCAAAAGCAACCACAATCTCCATGAGCGCTTCACCACGTAAAAAAAAAATTTATAAAAATCGCCGCTTTTCATGAATTTTGGCCTTGATGCGGCAGTACTTAATATCATCGCACAACTGCCAGCTTTCGCGAAATCATTTTTTTTGATGATAATCAATACATCATTTCAGGAGCAACCGATTATATGAAAAATATGTTTTTTTGAACAGCCCTACTGTACATGAAGCGTCTGAATTTATCACACGAGTTTTTTTAACTTGACCCCCGTGTTTCAACTAGCCCCAGTGTTTCGTATAACGGAGGAGACCACGAAGCAAAATGTAGTAGCTTATAGAGAAACTGTATAACGTCAACATCGTAGAGCCCTGTACTGCTTGGTGGTCTGTATTACCAAGGCGAGTCAGGGAGTCAGTCAAGTTAGCCAACATAACATGGATGTATTTATGTATCTCTAGGGGGTCCCAAACCCCACCGACACACCTACGTCGGTGGGGTTTGGGGCGTAGTTTAACCAGAACGAAAGTTGCCATGTATCTCGCGTATAATATTTATACATAGCAGAGTGTCGGACATTTTGAACTGTTGGCTAGGAGAAAGAGAGAGAGAGAAGAGCAGTGCAAACTACACGGATGAAAGCCAGGAAGTGCATACATAAATGGCCGTGAAATTTATGTAGGTTTCAGTGGATGAAATTCGTGTAAACGAGCAGTGAAGAAGGGAAAAGGGTTCTTACACCTTCCGACAATTTCCAGTGATATTTATGAGCGTATATGTAATAACATACACTGTAACACTTCATATTTAGCGGTTTCTAGTGCTTCATTACGAAGTTCCCGGCAGTTGGTTAATTGGATGGTAGCTACTGATTTTGGGTGTTTGCGGAAATCAGGATGACACGTGACATATCGATGAGTACGTTTCCTCGGATAGTTTGGATTTACAAGCGTGCTCATAGACGCTGAATTAAACTGGGACCCGTGTGTGGTGTGTCAGAATTCTCGAGGGACTCGAACCAGGTCGTTTCACCGATGTTTTTTTTCCACAAGCTTCAATTGTAATTAGTCACTGTGATGGAGATATAATTAATGAAATTTACTATTTATATTCAGGCGAATTTTTTAAAAGAAAACGAAAGTTCGCAAATATTCTTTGTCACAATCGTCGTGTTCCACAAGCTTCAATTGTAATAAGTAGCTGTGAAGGAGATATAATTAATGAAATTTACTATTTATATTCACACTGTTAAAAAAATCTGTATTAAAATTAATACAAAAGATTTGTATTAACATATATATGTGTATATGAAAAATCATAACATTTAGAGGAATATAAAAATTTAACGTTATTAAGATTTAATGTCAATATGACCATATGCATAAACTGTGCATTAAATTTCATAAACATGTATGATGAATTTTCATTTGAGCGGTATCTGAAAACTCAAACACATATGTGTTGGAAATTTAAAGTGAACATAAAAACAATTTTAAAAAATAGAAATATTATTCGGACATTATTTTTTCAAACAAATTATGTCATCAGAAATTGTTGGGTATTGGTTTTCGCCACAGAAAATTTTTCGTTTACAATGGGGTTTAAACCTACGACCTACTTACCTAAGTACTTAACAACGCACGCACACTACCAACTACGCTATCAACGACTTAGTAATTTTGGATATCTAAATGGCATAAGAGTTGTATAACTATTATTCTCTCAAGCATACTATAATTGACATAACAAAATATTCAATTGATTGCAATCAGAGCGCGAAGTGGGTTGGAAATATTTTCAAGCGAACATAATTTTTGGACGAACGGAATCTTTTTCTCACGAGGAAGCTCAGGTATCCGGATTTTCGAAAAAATTATATCCACAGACCTGTGAAGTTCTAGCAACAAACATAAATCAAACATAAATTTGCCGCAATAGCAGCGCGAGATGCTCCAGTGTTAAAAAAAAATCGATTTTGGAAATCTCGAATAACTTATCAAAAGTCGATGCTAAGTAATAAGTGTTAGCTATTTAGTGCGGGTTTTTTTTCGTTATTGGAAAATGTGTATTAAATTTCAAATCAGTCACTAAAAATCTAAAAAATTCATGTTGATTTTCATGTACTAATATAGTAATGATTGATTTAGTAACCATGTGTTATAATTTTATATCACCGGATTGGTAAAATCCATACACGCATATTAAATTTACTGTGCAACTATATTAATGTTTATTTTCTATACCGAGTTTTGTAAATTTCTCACACGTTTGTGTCGCAAAAACACAAACATTTTGCAAAAAGTAGTACACCTATGTGGACAAAACTGCAAATACTTTGACGGGTATTTTTCAACATTAGTAACTGAAATTTTGATAACTTTGATCTTAAATTTAATGCGGCAATTTGTATTAAATTTCAAATCGGGTACTAAAATTCCTAAAATGCATGTTGATTTTCATGTACTGATTTAGTAATTATTGATTTAATAATCATGTATCGTAATGTTTTATCACCGGATTATCGAAATTCATTGATCTGTATTAAATTTATTATGCAAACATATTAATTTCGATTTCCTATACCAAGTTTTACAAAATTCATACACGCTTGTATAGGAAAAACTTGAACATTTTTTACAGTGCAGGTGAATTTTTTAAAAGAAAACGAAAGTTTGTTAATATTCTTTGTTACCATCGTTATATTCCACAAGCTTCAATTGTAATTAGTAGCTGTGAAGGAGATAGAATTAATGAAATTTACTTGTTGTATTTATTAGACACTTTCGTTCTAAGTCTTACTGTAATGTACTTTTTTTCTTTTTGTAGTATAAAACGTAATTAGTACACTGAACTTTTTTTTTATTGCCGGCTGTCAAAAGGAAGTATTTTTTAATTAACTCTAGTTCTTATTCGTTCAATCCGATTTAACATTGAAATAATAAAATATTATTTTGCTTATTTTAGAGTTATTGCTTCGATCTCGTATGGAATTGGAGGAATTAGAATTCAAATTAAGTTGATAACGCTTGTTTTTGGCAGCCCGCAAACGATGGATTTATTGAATCATTGACATTTTTTTTTCAGTGTATTGCCAAAGTGTAACTAGGACATAAACAGAGTTATAAATCCCCATTAGTTCATGAGATATAGTTTGCAGTACAATTTGTTTTGTAATTATGATTTCATAATAATAATATGTAGTGATTATAAACTAGAGTGTATACATTTGAATAGCTGTAAAAAATACTAATATTCGCTTTAATATTGCACGAAATAGTGGAAAAAATGGAAGAAATAAGTAATGCATTACTTATTTTTTTCCATTTTTTTCAAAAGGATTACCGTGAATTTTTATTGAAAAATAATAATTTTTGCGGCCATTCCAAAGTTTAATCATCGTATTACAATCGCTGCATGTTATTATTATAAAATCATAATTATAGAGCTGATCGTATCATCATCATTATTTCTATAAGTATTAGGCATTTACAACTCTGGCCATTAATAAGTAAATCATATGTCCATCTGTCTATCGGTAGAATATTTTAGCATCATAGTTTCGAGTCTAAGAACACAACGAGGAATTATGCTCTAGATCGAACGCGTGAGTTTACGTGTGGCGATGAGGTGACGTAGACCCACGTGTTAGACCTTAGAGCGATTTCCATTACATCGGAGTACCGAGGGAAACGCGAATGGTCAACAGCCTCGAATGAATCAAGTGGATTGCTACACTCCCAGTGGACTAATTGATGTTCACCTCATTCCTTGGGTGAAGTATAGCTGTTAAAAGAAAAGGAGACTTCAAACAACGCAACTGGATCAGCTCGAAAAAATTAAGTGATGGTCTTATTCGAACATACTACCCGCGCCATTCAAATTAACTAAACTTAAGGTAGTATGAGCGTCTTGTCTGACGTCGCATAAGTTCGAGGGAGATTGAGAGAAAATTAAGAAGAGTTCTCGATGAGATGAAAAAAACTAAAAAAATCTTAAGCATATGAAATGTGCTAAAGAGATTATTTTGGCACAATAATAATTTTAAAATGTTATTAACATTTTTAATTTCAACTTTAAAAAAAGGCAATTTTCAAACATCACAAACAAATTTTGAAAAAATTCATACGTATACGTATGAATTTTTCTGTATATAAGCGGAAAAATTAAAAAATCATTTTGATAACAAAAAAAAATTAGATTACCGATGATATATACTTTATTGCTAAAAAATGTGTTATTATTTTCCTTAAAAAATTGTGTCCAGATTAAAAAATGTTACCAACATTTTAAATTTCACCTTAAAAAAAATGGCAATTTTTAAACATCACAAAAAATTCTGAAAAAATTCATACGTATGAATTTTTCTGCTCATATGCACAAAAATTAAAAAATCATTTTCATAACAAAAAAAAATTAGATTGCCGATGATATATATATATATACTTTATTGCTAAAAAATGTGTTATTATTTTCCTTCAAAAATTGTATCCAGATGAACAACTGCATATTATTCGTTCGAATTTGTTATTGAATGCCTTGCGAGTGTTTGTTTCCACGAATCTCTGTCCATTTTCCCGAGTGTGTCAGTTGAAAGTTCGTTCGGCGATAGAATTGAAAATATTCCTCTTTAACTCGTAATATCTTGGCGTTTGTGTTCGTGCATTTTCGGGGACTTTACTTCCGGGGTTTCTTCATCTTATGGTTACGGTTGCTATGGTATTCCTTGAGAAACCTTCTAGATCTCCGGATCCCCTATCCCCCAGGATTCGGATCCCCCTCCCCCTCTCTTCGCTCATCCATCGAGACTCCTTTTATTCCTCTGAATGCTCGACTTTCGGTCTCTCGGCATCGCGACGTCTGGTGTCGACACGTGTTCCATTGGACAGACAGGAAAATATTCCGAAATCAATTTATACATATATATATATATATATATATATGTTATTATTACACACGTCATCGAAATGAACTAAACTATATTCTAACACGCAGAATGATGAGGCGAAGAAGAAAAAAAAATTTGGGTTGGTGTAAAACTCTGGGGAGAATATCTCTCTTTTACGTCGTCCGGGAATTGAATAATGGAACAACGTAGACATAGAGCGCGGCGCGGGTGGTACGAAGTACGACGTACGAATACCGCGACTCTTTCCTCCACTAATCCCAGCTGATTTATCACTCTTCATTTTTTATTTTTTCGTCCTCAGCTTTCATCCCTGCGATTCAAATCTCGTTATACCTTAAGTATAGCATTAACTTTCAGCCTCACTGCAGCCCTCTCAATTCAACATTTCTGGCTTTTCCTTCTCTCTTACATCCGGTTGCATTTTCTGCAGTCGGATTTCACTTAGCAAATACACCGAGAAAAAAAATATTATTGATTTCTAAAGAAATTTTATTTCATAGGTTACATTTTTCTTTTACTGTCTCAAAGACAATTTCTTTGAAATCAATGAAAAATGTTTTATTGAAAAATGTTTGATAAAAAAAATCCACTGCATTTCAATGGATTTGGGATAATTTAAAAAACTAGAAAACTTCCGTCGGTGCAGCGATCTTATTTAATACATATAATATATATAATCAGAATTCCCAAAAATTAAGAGATCTAACAAATTTTTCCAATCATTCCAAATCTTATCGAATCGGAAACTCTTTATAGATTTGACTCAAATTGATTACCAATTGTCCGTTAACATTCTTTCAATTATAAATTAGTATTTACCTTGATAACTTCAAATTTGCGAGGTCTGGAGCATTTCCAGACTTTAGAAAAAAATGTAAAGTCCCATCATTATATGGGGCTTTACATTTTTAGTAAAGCAGTACGACCTCTTTGCTCAATGAAATAAATACAGGATTTCCAATCCTGGAAACCTGGCATGGATTTTGCTAAAAGTAACAGTGAACAAAGAGGTTTGATTTACTTGACTGCACAATTTCAATTCTCCCCGATCTCTTCGCTTATTATCTTATTCGCGATTTTTCTGTTCATCCGCATGTAGTGACTGTGCGTACGCCTGGTTTTGTTGCTGCCATAGAGACTACGTCGCACTTTGTCGTTCAACATCTTAAGCCTAGTTTAATATTCGCAATTAACACATAATCCGGAAACCCCGAAATATTGTAAACGTCAACCAACTTGGGATTTCAAACCTCGCGCGCCCGATATGCTTGACAAAACTGTCAGAATTGCAACTGTCAAACGTGTTAAACACGAACTCAGTCTCGGTCTCGATCTGATCTCGCGCAAATTTGGACCAATCACAGCGCGAATAACGTGACAACAATGAACCAACTCGCAATTCGATAAAATCTCGCAACATACTTTTTAGAGAAGGATTAATATTCGCAATTAACACATAATCCGGAAACCCCGAAATATTGCAAAGTCAACCAACTTGGGATTTCAAACCTCGCGCGCCCGATATGCTTGACGCAACTGTCAGAATTGCAACTGTCAAACGTGTTAAACACGAACTCAGTCTCGGTCTCGATCTGATCTCGCACAAATTTGGACCAATCACAGCGCGAATAACGTGACAACAATGGACCAACTCGCAATTCGATAAAATCTCGCAACATACTTTTTAGAGAAGGATTAATATTCGCAATTAACACATAATCCGGAAACCCCGAAATATTGTAAAGTCAACCAACTTGGGATTTCAAACCTCGCGCGCCCGATATGCTTGACAAAACTGTCAGAATTGCAACTGTCAAACGTGTTAAACACGAACTCAGTCTCGGTCTCGATCTGATCTCGCGCAAATTTGGACCAATCACAGCGCGAATAACGTGACAACAATGGACCAACTCGCGATTCGATAAAACCTCGCAACATACTTTTTAGAGAAGGATTAATATTCGCAATTAACACATAATCCGGAAACCCCGAAATATTGTAAAGTCAACCAACTTGGGATTTCAAACCTCGCGCGCCCGATATGCTTGACAAAACTGTCAGAATTGCAACTGTCAAACGTGTTAAACACGAACTCAGTCTCGGTCTCGATCTGATCTCGCGCAAATTTGGACCAATCACAGCGCGAATAACGTGACAACAATGAACCAACTCGCAATTCGATAAAATCTCGCAACATACTTTTTAGAGAAGGATTAATATTCGCAATTAACACATAATCCGGAAACCCCGAAATATTGTAAAGTCAACCAACTTGGGATTTCAAACCTCGCGCGCCCGATATGCTTGACAAAACTGTCAGAATTGTAACTGTCAAACGTGTTAAACACGAACTCAGTCTCGGTCTCGATCTGATCTCGCGCAAATTTGGACCCATCACAGCGCGAATAACGTGACAACAATGGACCAACTCGCAATTCGATAAAATCTCGCAACATACTTTTTAGAGAAGGATTAATATTCGCAATTAACACATAATCCGGAAACCCCGAAATATTGTAAAGTCAACCAACTTGGGATTTCAAACCTCGCGCGCCCGATATGCTTGACAAAACTGTCAGAATTGCAACTGTCAAACGTGTTAAACACGAACTCAGTCTCGGTCTCGATCTGATCTCGCGCAAATTTGGACCAATCACAGCGCGAATAACGTGACAACAATGGACCAACTCGCAATTCGATAAAACCTCGCAACATACTTTTTAGAGAAGGATTAATATTCGCAATTAACACATAATCCGGAAACCCCGAAATATTGTAAAGTCAACCAACTTGGGATTTCAAACCTCGCGCGCCCGATATGCTTGACAAAACTGTCAGAATTGCAACTGTCAAACGTGTTAAACACGAACTCAGTCTCGGTCTCGATCTGATCTCGCGCAAATTTAGACCAATCACAGCGCGAATAACGTGACAACAATGGACCAACTCGCAATTCGATAAAACCTCGCAACATACTTTTTAGAGAAGGATTAATATTCGCAATTAACACATAATCCGGAAACCTCGAAATATTGTAAAGTCAACCAACTTGGGATTTCAAACCTCGCGCGCCCGATATGCTTGACAAAACTGTCAGAATTGCAACTGTCAAACGTGTTAAACACGAACTCAGTCTTGATCTCGATCTGATCTCGCGCAAATTTGGACCAATCACAGCGCGAATAACGTGACAACAATGGACCAACTCGCAATTCGATAAAATCTCCCAACATACTTTATAGAGAAGGATATAAAATTAAATTGAATATATTAATTTATTGCCGACAAAGAAATGTTTCATAGGCCGAAATTTCAAAGAGGTTTCTTTGTATCAAGGAAACTTTTTCTCTCTCGATGTACGAGTACAGCTAGCAATCTCAAAGTTCTCGTTCTATACAACTATTCTTCGCTATATCGAGGTACTCCGAAGAAGTAATTCTACAATCGATCTACTTGATTGGGTCACTGATCACGGATAATGTTTGAAATCCGATCGGCACTCGATAAGTCACTATTCAATTATCCCGGCTGACTGGTATTTACGGCGTGGATAAAAAACGTATTGAAGTGACTTTCGATGGCAGCAAGACTTTAGAATGGAAAGAGAAGCGAGTGAGTAGTAATCGATAAATGAGTAATGAGAGAATACGAAAGGAAAAAAAACACAAGAAAAAGCGACATTTCGACGAAATACTAGCAAATATTACTACAATTGGTTCAATTAGCTTCTACAGTGGAACATGATTGACAGAGCAATCTAATAGTTAATTGTGATGTAGGTAGTTTATCTAACTAATCACTTACTTGGGGCAACACATTGGTCTATCGATTCAACTAGTTTAATTGGTTACCACACTAATTAGTTTTCAGAATCATGATAGTCAAGAACCGGCTATTCAGTTTCGTTATCATTTCCCGCAGAAAAATACCTCGGCCATTAAGGGGATGCTAGTACTCAATATTTTATCTGATTATGATTTCGAAGTTGTGTAGGTTCATTGATAGGATATGCATATTTTTTAAATTCTGCAGGACTGTAATATCAATGTAAATGCTTAGTCAACCGATCGAATTTTGGTTGAAAACATATAACGGAAAAAAAGAATGCAAAGTAGAACCTTGCACTTTGCTTCCTCATTATTTTTCGCATTTTACAAAGCTACATTTATGAAGAAGTATGCTAATCAATTTTGGCTTCCGCATAGAGGAAGCTTTGTAAAAAGCGAAAAATAATGAGGAAGCAATGCACGGAAAAAAAAGTTTAGTTGTGGCAACTACGTTTTCGATTTGCTGTACACAATGTCTAAAAAATTAGTTGCCTCAACCATATCGAATAGTAACCTCAACTAATCGTGAATATGGTTGAGGTAACTAATTTGCCTAACCAATTTTTTTTGAAATTCAAAATTCCATAAAATCTGAACCACTTTACCGATTGGAGCCAAATTCAATACCAAACAACATTGAGTGTACCTGCTCTTATAAACAACTATTTAGCAAAATAGCCAAAATTTTACCAAAGTTAGCGTGCCCATACATTTTTTCAAAAAATTCAAAACGGCATAAAATCGAAATTTGTGTATATAATTTGTCAAAAACTGCAACAATTAAAGAGGGGATGGTGCTTCACTTGTATACCAAATTTCAGCTCGATAGCTAAAACCATTCTTCAGTTATATACGATTGAATTTTTGAAGTTGTATACATTCACACACACACATACATACGGCCATTTTTTCTTTCTCATCACATAGAAAGTACGTAAGATAGAAAATATTGCAATCCAAAAAAAATTCGACCCTCAGATTTTAATGGAAATACGTATTTTGAGTGTCCTAGTTATTATGCTTCAATGTGATACATACAAATAGTATTACCTGCAAATAGGCGATTAACAACAAGAGATTTAGTATATAAAAGATTTTGTCTTTTCAATCACTCACATAAGACATCTTAAACTATTGTAAAAAATTTATATTGCCTGAAATATGTTACTTTCTTGTGATATTGTGTTACACATTCACTAAAAAAAAGAACTGCAATGATCTTGAGCAGTTTTCAATGAGAACATACTATGAATATTTACACCATATGTTAGATTAAAATTTTAAAAAAGAATGTAAAAATACAAGACAAACACATTTGAGGTTATCATCATTCTTGATGTTAGACTATAAATACTCCTGCACTCATCGCATCATAGTTTTATTTATTTATTTTATCACTCGTATAGCATTTTATACCAATTCCAAATGCTGCTCATACACACCATAATATTCGAAACTTTTGAAATATTAAATAAAATGTAAATCCGACTGTCAAACTATCGCAATGACGACAATAAATACCATCGAAAGGAAAGAGAGATGTGAAGGCGCGTGCAGGCGCGCGATGTCATGCTCGATTTCTCGCGCGCGCAAAATTCGAATGTACAAATGCGTTCTTGACAAATTATAGCGAAAAATGTAGATTACAATTAATGTGCGAAATTCGCACATTATTAGTCACTATAACCCAATAAATTCACGATAAAGATTTCACATCAGTAACAAATATTTATTTTTTCATAACATACAAAGTATGTAAAATAATATAATAACTTCACAAACTAACTTCACGACAGTAACGTGACGCCAGTAGCAATCGTGATGAGAAAGTCACGTCTTGCGATCACGCCAGTAACAAGTTTTTTCTAGACCACTTTTCTCGACGTTTTGGACAATTCTGAATATCCTCACATGAAAATCTCGAAAATAAATTTTTTTCATGAAAACATAGCTTCTTCTATGTGGAAGCAAAAAATCCTATGAAACTCCCGATAAAACAACACGAACGTTCAAAATTTGCACGATAAAATATATATATGTATACATATAAAAGGTTAGTTAACGTGTGTCTCTTTTCGGGTGTCGGAACCCTCTGTTTCGTTCTTTTACAGCACTGAGCATTTAACAGCCTCTTATCCTGGTTCAGCGAGGAACTCCGCAGCTGGGTCGTTAGCGAGTTCTCGAGAAAGCAGTGCCTCCCAAGGACCATCTCCCTATCGGGTACTGATGCTGGGTGCACCTGCCGTTGGAAAGAGTTCTCTCGTCTCGCAGTTCATGACCTCCGAACATCTGCTCGTCTACGACACCTCAATCGGTGAGATTTTTTCTCGTCTGTTTATCTCATCCTCTTTATTTTTGTAGCTCTTTGGTAAAGCTTGCGTTTATAGGAAAGACAGTAGAGAAAAATCAGTGAGGAAGCAAAATAAGTAATTAGATACCCCAAGTAAAAAAATTATATATAGAGTATATAAAAAATATATATAGTTTTAAACATAGAATTGGGCATATATAGTTTTTGTAAAATCTGTATACAATTTATATACAATTTATACATAAACCGAACTGTACAGGTAATCTTATATATAAATTGCATATAGATTGTATATAGAGTTTATACAAACTATATATGCCCAATTCCATATGTCGGACTATATATAATTATTTTACTTGGGACATTTATTTTAAAAAATTGGCAATGGAAAATACATCTTTTTTTTTAAATAAAAAAAGTAATATCTAGTACAGTTTGGCAATTTCTGCGAATTTAGGATTATGACTTTACTAAAGCATAGATTACATGCATATAAATTTATTATGCAAAGAAAATAAAAATTTTATTAAATATTTTATCTTTTATCTGAATCCCTCGCCTTAAATGGGGAGCCAATATTTATTACACGCCTATCATGGTAAAGCAACGTTTACACAATCTGTAATAGCTTTTCCCTGATATCGTTCCAAAACGTGTTTTACAACCGTACGCTGGTGTACATTAACCACCCTGGTTGTAATGTAGGGATACAAGCATGGCTTTCCGGAAACGTCCAATGAGAAACGACTTTACGATCATCCGGAGTTTTGGTGTGAGTTTTATTAATCGTAAAATTAATTCACATGACTGAGCGACCTGATTCGTCGCTCTTGAACCCTGATTTTTCTGAGTGGTGGAAGTTAGCTAAGAATTTACATTTTTTTAAATATTTAATGAAATTACTCAAAAAATCATTAATTCGATTAGCTTGATCTGCATTTCATTAATTCGATTAGCTTCTGCATTTCCACATTTATAATAAATTTAACACGGCTCGAAGCACGACGGCGAAAAGTGATACATTTAATCTGCTACGAACATCACAATGTAATGTACAATTGAATATACTAAACACATGAAATCCGTGAAAGTTCGAGGCGAAAAAAGCCAGTACAATAATGCGGATTTATGTCTCATGCGGTGAAAGAGAGAAAGAGAGACGTTTTTAATACTGGCTAATTGCATACTCGTAATAACGTAATATTCAGGATTACGTGGAAGTGGATAGCGAAAGAAAAACAAGAATGAACGCAGTGCGGAGTATACATTATAAATAAAACGAGTATCTACGTGCAGAATGCAAGCGAGTCATCCCGTGGAGCTAGCAAAGGCGACGGTATTTGCGGGTCACACAGGAAAAGCAGGAAAACGAGCCACAGTAGCTTTCTCGGGGGATAATGTTTATTTGCATAGCTGTACTCTTTCTACGCGGTATAGTAATATTATTACGTGGATTGCAAGAACTAGTTGGGTCCTGGGCCAACACTCTCGTGCTGACTCGAACTTTATTGTGTTTTATTTTATTTTTTGTATTTTTAGACCCGTCAATACTATCAACGTAATGTCAATGAGTTGGTTTGTTCAAACCATCATGTCGCAATCCAAATAATAATCACATGGCAGATCTAACAGTTAAAAGAAGTAATCAAATTGGAAATGTAGTCTCAACTATTTTTTTTATTGAAAGCAAAAAATAAGGCATAAGTAAACGGTAAACGGCCCTGTTTCTGA
Source organism: Ephialtes manifestator (assembly GCA_963970395.1). NCBI lineage: Eukaryota > Metazoa > Arthropoda > Insecta > Hymenoptera > Ichneumonidae > Ephialtes > Ephialtes manifestator. The sequence continues at coordinate 19,776,820 of OZ019978.1, read as the reverse complement.
CGCTGGTCCAGTTCCTGACGTGCGACTTTAGCATAGGCGGCTTCCCAAACCGAGAGAAAAGATTTCATTGACGAAAACACGGAGGAAACTGGTTAGTTGAAAAAACAAACCTTTTAATATTTGGAGCGTTAGATGTAGTTTGGTTGGCATTACCAATCGGTTGGTTGGCACTACCAACCGGTTGGTTGGCGCCACCATTCGGTTGACTGTCATCAAACGGTTAGTTAGCATTACCAATTGGTTGGTTCTGACACGCAATAACTCGCTAATGCCATATTTTACCATGCCTGTCGGTTGGCACGTATCAATTCCGTAGTTCCTACAACTACACCCTTTTCTCCGTGAAAGAAATGGGTGGATTGATATTTTTTCATTGATTTCAACGAAATAGTGCATTTGAATTTTTCAAAGAGAACATTTCATTGCCTGTAAATAAAGATTTACTTAGTGAGCATATAATAAAGAAACAGTTTGATTGTTTTAAAGAGACATTTTCATTGGTTCAAAGAAACGTTTTCATTGATCTCTCTCTCGCACCTAACCTCACTCTTTTGTTTTCCGGTTCTCCCGAACGAACGGCTTCGAATTTCGAGGAGCCAGAAGCTTAGCCTATTTCTGCCGTACTTCCTTACATACTCACAAAATTTGAGCTTTATCTGGCGCGTACTTCAGGAAAAAATAGGTTTCGAAATTTTGAGGTGGTAAGAAGAAGGTTTCATTGAATCAGAGACGATATCTTTGAAATCGATGAAAAAAGTTCATTGGTTTGAAGGAATTTTTTCTTCGAATCAATGTCACTACTTTTCATTGTGTTTGAGATTATTCAAAGAAAAGATAGTATTGAAATTCAAGTATTTCATTTCATTGGCAAAGATTTCCGCGAATCAATGAAACTTTTTCTCTTGGTGCACTATTCCAGAAACAAACATTAGTAATTCGTAAATGGTGGCGTTACAAACTGCGACACTCGTTAGGTCCTCGTTTACCCTATGGTTTTACATGGGCAAAGTAAGAGGGTTGCCTTACACCGTCACAAACTGGGCCGTTTACCTTACAACCGACGACTTAGTTCTTGCAACACTTACGATGCTGTTCAATCTAAATGATTCATTGCAACCAGTTATATTACGATCTTTCCAATGTCGAAAACTTTCTAAGTAATCCATCAGTGAACAGACATTCATTTGACCTCGATACTGCTGATCGGTCTTTAGAATTAAACTAATCCAACTTTAAGCTATAGATTGTAACTCATTTAGTTCCAGAGCGATTTTCTTGCTCAAACCCATCGGTTGAAAATAGGTTCGTAAATAAGTGGACAAGTCGGTATGGGAACCAGGTATATTCATTCGATCTCCCAGGGTTTGTCTGTATTTACTTCATGGCATAAAATAAGCAATAGCTAGAATTGACGTGCGGCCTGTTGGTCTGTATTAGTCAACAAGCTATGTAACCGACCAGACATGTCAATCGTTATATATTAACGACACGGTCGCTCATTCTGGCAACACAGAAAAAGCAGGAAAACGAGCCACAGTAGCTTTCTAGGTGGATAATGTTTATTTGCATAGCTGTACTCTTTCTAAGCGGCATAGCAATGCGTCTGATTGCAAGAACTAGCTGGGTTCTGGGGCAACACTCGCGGGTTGACTCGAACATTATTTTATTTTTTGTATTTTCGAATCCGTCAATACTAGGCATCAACATAATCTCAATGGGTTGGTTTGTTCTAAATCTAACAGTTCAAAAAAATAAATCAAATTGGAATCGTAGTCTCAACTATTTGTCATTTATAACAATTTCTTGCAACAATCGTGATGCCGTCCAATTGAAATGATTCATTGCAACCAGTTATATTATGATTCTTCCAATGTTTAAAACTTTCTAAGTAATCCGTTTTACTCCGTCAATGAACGGACATTCATTTGACCTCGATACTGCTCATCGGTCTTTAGAATTAAACTAATCTAACTTTAAGCTATAGATTCGAACTCATTTGGTTCCAGACGGATTTTCTTGCTCAAACCCATCGGTTGAAAATAGGTTCGTAAATAAGTGGACAAGTCGGTATGGGAACCAGGTATATTCATTCGATCTCCCAGGGTTTGTCTGTATTTACTTCATGGCATAAAACAAGCAATATTAGTCAACAAGCTATGTAACCGACCAGACATGTCAATCGTTATACATTACACGGTCGCTCATTCCGGCAACACAGGAAAAGCAGGAAAACGAGCCACAGTAGCTTTCTCGGGGAATAATGTTTATTTGCAAAGCTGTACTCTTTCTAAGCGCCTGATTGCAAGAACTAGTTGGATTCTGGGGCAACACTCGCGAGCTGACTCGAACGTTATTTTATTTTATTTTTTATATTTTTGGATCCGCCAATACTATCAACGTAATTTAAATGGGTTGGTATGTTCCAACCATCATGTCACAATCCAACAAGTTCTAATAATCACAAGACAAATCTAATGGTTCAAAAGAAGAAATCAAATTGGAATCGTAGTCTCAACTATTTTTTATTGGCAACAATCGCGATGCCGTCCAATTGAAATGATTCATCGCAACCAGTTATATTATGATTCTTCCAATGTCTACAACTTTCTAAGTAATCCGTTTTACTCCGTCAGTGAACGGACATTCATTTGACCTCGATACTGTTCATCGGTCTTTAGAATTAAACTAATCTAACTTTAAGCTATAGATTCGAACTCATTTGGTTCCAGACAGATTTTCTAGCATAAACCCATCGGTTGAAAATAGTTTCGTAAATAAGTGGACAAGTCGGTAAGGGAATCAGGTATATTCATTCTGTCTCCCAGGGTTTGTGTGTATTTACTTCATGGCATAAAACAAGCAATAGCTGAAATTGACGTGCGTCCTTTTGGTCTGTATTAGTCAACAAGCTATGTAACCGACCAGACATGTCAATCGCTATACATTACACGGCCGCGCATTCCGGCAATACAGGAAAAGCAGGAAAACGAGCCACAGTAGCTTTCTAGAGGGATAATGTTTATTTGCAAAGCTGTACTCTTTCTAAGCGCCTGATTGCAAGAACTAGTTGGATTCTGGGGCAACACTCGCGAGGTGACTCGAACGTTATTTTATTTTATTTTTTGTATTTTTGGATCCGCCAATACTATCAACGTAATTTCAATGAATTGGTATGTTCCAACCATCATATCACAATCCAACAAGTTCTAATAATCACAAGACAAATCTAATGGTTCAAAAGAAGAAATCAAATTGGAATCGTAGTCTCAACTATTTTTTATTGGCAACAATCGCGATGCCGTCCAATTGAAATGATTCATCGCAACCAGTTATATTATGATTCTTCCAATGTCTAAAATTTTCTAAGTAATCCGTTTTACTCCGTCAGTGAACGGACATTCATTTGACCTCGATACTGTTCATCGGTCTTTAGAATTAAACTAATCTAACTTTAAGCTATAGATTCGAACTCATTTGGTTCCAGACGGATTTTCTTGCACAAACCCATCGGTTGAAAATAGTTTCGTAAATAAGTGGACAAGTCGGTAAGGGAATCAGGTATATTCATTCTGTCTCCCAGGGTTTATCTGTATTTACTTCATAGCATAAAACAAGCAATAGCTGAGATTGACGTGCGTCATGTTGGTCTGTATTAGTCAACAAGCTACGTAACCGATCAGACATGTCAATCGCTATACATTACACGGTCGTTCATTCCGGCAACACAGGAAAAGCAGGAAAACGAGCCACAGTAGCTTTCTCGGGGGATAATGTTTATTTGCAAAGCTGTACTCTTTCTAAGCGCCTGATTGCAAGAACTAGTTGGATTCTGGGGCAACACTCGCGAGGTGACTCGAACGTTATTTTATTTTATTTTTTGTATTTTTGGATCCGCCAATACTATCAACGTAATTTCAATGGGTTGGTATGTTCCAACTATCATATCATAATCCAACAAGTTCTAATAATCACAAGACAAATCTAATGGTTCAAAAGAAGAAATCAAATTGGAATCGTAGTCTCAACTATTTTTTATTTGCAACAATCGCGATGCCGTCCAATTGAAATGATTCATCGCAACCAGTTATATTATGATTCTTCCAATGTCTACAACTTTCTAAGTAATCCGTTTTACTCCGTCAGTGAACGGACATTCATTTGACCTCGATACTGCTCATCGGTCTTTAGAATTAAACTAATCTAACTTTAAGCTATAGATTAGAACTCATTTGGTTCCAGACGGATTTTCTAGCATAAACCCATCGGTTGAAAATAGTTTCGTAAATAAGTGGACAAGTCGGTAAGGGAATCAGGTATATTCACATTTTGTCTCCCAGGGTTTATCTGTATTTACTTCATGGCATAAAACAAGCAATAGCTGAAATTGACGTGCGTCATGTTGGTCTGTATTAGTCAACAAGCTACGTAACCAACCAGACATGTGAATCGTTATACATTACACTACCGCTCATTCCGGAAACACTAATATTAGTCTACTATTCCCCGAGCAATTTCAAGGGTCTTTTGTACTTTAGCTACTAATTTTGTGTATACTACACTTCGTCAATTTACTATATTTGTCATATAGCTTACTTTGTCGATTGCGTAATCGCGTATACTTTATTTAACAGATGGATGGACTCCGCCGTTCATTGTACTGACACCTGAAAGCCGTCGCTACCGAGAAATTGTGTTCTTGAATTAATTACACGAAATTGATATTCCTGAAGTTTTTAATGTGCCCGAAGGGCCACAATTGGTATTACTGATCAGGACAATTGGCCCATTTACCAGTACGAGCGCTAACGCCATTGGTGCGATCACGTAATTTGATATCCAAGCCTTTGTACCGGGCTTGCATTCGGGCTGAATAATCAAATGGTTTCGTCAACGAATCGATCGGATAAGCTAGCAATAATATAGTTACGTACAGCTATTGCTACAGGTAATCTAACAACGGTTCTCTTTTCGTGCAACTGATTAATTTTACTCATAAATAAACCGAGTTACAAGGGAATGAAAAAATCGTTTGGTATCAAGTTAGTTTTTGGTTGTGTCAGCTCATTCTTTATTCCATATTCGAAACTCGCTGTGGCAACTTGGCTTAAGCCAGGAAGGCCGAAAAATGGTTAAATATGCTTTAGGTAATTGCCGCGAATTACTCCTGTCTGTTCTACCATTTTGTCTCCGTGTACATTGGAATAATTCCACGCATCATTCTGACATTTATCGATCCCGTTATTATTTCCAGTTTATATCTGTTACAGACGATGAATCCGGCGACAAAACAGTGAGCGTGCTTCTCGCTGGCGAAGAATCGGAATTGACCTTCATCGATCACTCCTGTGCGGATATGACGGTGAGTTTCAACTATCCTATGCATGTTTTATCATATAATTGTCAACTGGACATTAATCAAACAAACTGATGTGTTTTAAAGAACGAAAAGGCAAAAGAAGAGCTATGAAAATGAAAAACGTCCATGCAATATGCGCGACGTTAACATAAATATAATTTTTTGTTCTGCCTGTGGTAACTCTAAGCGTATACCAGCTGCAGTACCTCTCAATTTACTCACTAAAAGCAACACGCTTTTACCGTTTATACATGAGCGCACGAATAATGGTAAAAAGTTCTACCTGAAAAAAAATTATGCTAATAAAATTTGCATTTCACTTCATAAATATTACCTTCCACATGGAACGAGTTCCGTCATCGGTAACCAAAAAATGTATGAATGTTTAATATAACAAAGCAAAAAAAAAAAACAATACCAATAATATATTAGAATACTCGAACGAGTATTGTACAAAAGTTTATTTCACAAGATGTGATTATGAGGGAAGCATGCATAAAACGCACTGAGAGAAGAGTTTGTTAACAGTTAACAAAGTTTGGTTAAATACGGCAAAATGAACCATTTAGTTATTCTTATTGAATCTCACTTGAGCCAAATAAGATTTGTTAACTATTAACAAATGTCATCGAGCTTTATTTGCGACAAGCAAATTTTATTTAGCTCAAGTGAGATTCAATAAGAATAACTAAGTGGTTCATTTCGCCATATTTAACCAAGATTTGTTAACTGTTAACAAATGTTAACAAACTTTTCTCTCAGTGCGTCCATTATTGCACCGAGTGAAGTAAACAATACTAAATGTATACCTGCGCTTATAAAAAACTATTTAGCAAAATATCATAAATTTTATAATCAAAGGCAGCACCTCGATTCTACAGAGCCCATCTCTACACAGCCTCATTTCTACACGAATATTTCTACACCGAATTTTACTACACGCAACAAATTTGCACGACCAAAGTTGTCCACGCCGCGAGCTCAACACGTAAAAGTCCGACACCGCGGAATTCCGACACGCCGTAGTTCGACACTGCAAACGTTCGACGCGCAAAAGTTCAACACGAAAAAGTTGGACACAAAAAAGTTCTACACCTGAAAAATTCTACATCGTAAAAGATTGACACTGCAAGAGTTCGACACGCAAAAGTTCGACACCGCAAAAGTTCAACACGCCAGAGTTCGACATCGCAAAGTTTTACACGGTGCATCTCTACACCGTCATAGTTCGACACAGCCTCATCTCTACACATGCTCATCTCTACACGCGCCATATTTTAACAGTTGCCGACAGAAGCTGTTCAAATATAGTGCGTTACCTACCGAAACAGTTCAAATATGGTGCGTTACCGACCGAAATTGTAAAAATATGGCGCGTGTAGAGATGAGCATGTGTAGAGATGAAGCTGTGTCGAACTATGACGGTGTAGAGATGCGCCGTGTAGAACTTTGGCGTGTTGAACTTTTGCGGTGTCGAACTTTTGCAGTGTCGGACTTTTGCGTGCACAACTTCTGCGTGTACAATTTTTGCGTGTTGAACTCTTGCAGTGTCAAACTTTTACGGTGTAGAACTTTTAAGGTGTAGAACTTTTTCGTGTTGAACTTTTGCGTGTCAAACTTTTGCGGTGTTGAACTATGGCGTGTTGAAATTCCGCGGTGTCGGACTTTTGCGTGTTGATACTCGCGGCGTGTAAAACTTTCGTCATGCAAATTTGTTGCGTGTAGTAAAATTTGGTGTACAAATGCTCGTGTAGAAATAAGGCTGTGTAGAGATGGGCTCTGTAGAATCGAGGTATTGCCCAATCAAAGACTACTTCACTTGTGTATCAAATTTCAGCTCAGTCATACACACACACACACACATACGGAATTTTCTTTCGTTCACTTATTTCTATATGTTGGTCCATTCCGAGTATCCTGACAGAAAAATCGCGGATATTTTTTTCATGAAATCAAAGCTTTCTCTATGAGGAATCAAAACAATATAAAAAATTGCCTCGTGACGAATGAATAAAAATACTTCTATACATCTGCATATGGTTGCGTGCCACTTTCTGGACAAACGAAAAAAAACCACGTCACTGCACAAATGATTTTCCGGAATAGCGAATAAAATATCGATAGAATAATTTACTCGCTTCGCTTGTGTTTTCCTAACGCTCAGAATCGTCGGCATAGCAATAATACTGATTTTTCAGTGTGACGGCGACATTTATTTAGCGAAGGCAATAATGCGTCATGTGCGGAGGTCAGGATGGGAGTAAGAGGCTTCGGAACAGGAAACGAGAGCCACTCCTGTGTCTGCAGAAAATTTAAGAAGTTGGAACGGGCGCATCCGAGACGCATGTTTCAAATGATCGTGTCGACATTCTGTGTTTTCCTGCAGCAAAAAAAGTCTAAAAAGCGATTGAGAAGAGTAGCGTGCTATAGTAATGGATTGTGGAACATGTGATAGGATCGAGAGAGAAAAGTCTCCGACTTTTCCTCGAAAGAACTCTTTCCTCCTTTTATCAACGACGATCCTTATCGAGTCACGTGCAGCATTCGACGTCGAGACTTTTGGCATCGATATTTCTTCTTCCAGCCTTTTTCCAAGCTACAGTACCACAGAATAGTGATAGATCGAGTAGAAAGAGTCTTGTAAGCCTCGCAGCTAACGAAAAGACGAATATATACATACATTCGGGGGTTTCAAAGCATCTGTAGAAGCAGCACGACATGAGCCGGAAAAAAAGACGACGAGTCACGATTAAAGTAATCCGTGGGAGATATAGCTAAAATGATGAAGAAGGTGGAAGAGGAAGGAGCTAAGGAGAGCTGGAAAAGGGCTTGGGATCATGACAAATTACATATTAACCTTGGATCAATTCGGCACGCGGTCTCCTCTACCCTCTTTCACAATCGTTCCCCCCTTTTGCCCCGCACGTTTCTCTACTTAAGCGTGCGCAAAAGTCCAATCGATATTCCATTTTGCGAGCTTTACGTTCCTAAGCGGTGTCCCGCATACGTACCCCCGAGTTACAGACAGTATGAAGTAACAGCACCGCGTTGTTCACCACCACCACCATCACCACTAAGTTTTCCATTCCTCTCACCACGATGTTGCTTGCCTCGTTAGCTATTCAGTTCCCAAGTTGGGTGAGGTTATAGGCTTGCATTGTCCGACTCCTGGACGAAGTACGAGAGGCAAAGCCTTGGTTCCCGAGAGTAGGTGCGTCAATTTATACATGCCCGAATGGCTAAAGCTTAAGCTCTGTATATATTGCTCGAAAGAAAACTTTCCATGGACTTGTGCCAAGACCACCGCACCACCAACATCAGCTTTGTTATACCTCAGACCGGGCGGGGACCATAACGTACGCTTCGCGACACTATGATTGCACACACGTGTTTCCAATAATCGCTAGTCGCCAACCAACGGAACGGTATGCCTTCCTCGTGCTTCGACATTGGAGAATTCGATTAACACTCCCGACTCGCGTTCTCCCTCAACCGCGATTCTAATCTCGTGTTTATGCCGCCACGGGAATATCATCAACAACGTAGTTCTCGTGGATTCAATCGGCCGCGTGACATACTATTCCGAAATCTCGTCCCTTGTTGCATTTGATGTAGCGAGTATTGATATGCTTTGATATGCTGCGTAGATTTCGTCGAATATTCTGGACAATGATGGAAAAAGGTTCTCCATTGACAAAGGGAGGATAATGATAATATGTCAATTTACCGGATATGGGAGAGCAGGACAAAGTCGGTAATCCGAATTAAAATGTAAGGACATTCGAATATTATTTGTTAAAATTAGAGAGTCAAACATAAAAATTTCAATCCACAGTTTTTTTTCGTTTATTCCAAGTGCACGGAAAGAAAATATTAGCTACCATAACCAAAAAATGAGTTGACTCAACCAATCGATCATTTTATTTTTCTTACAACTTAAATGGTAGGGCCAACGATTTGAATGGTAGGGTCAACGATTCGAATGGTAGTCCCAACAATTCAAATGGAAGGTCTAGTCATTGGATTGGTTAGGCTGAATAATCTTGCGAAAACTAATTGTGAATAGTAGAGATGACTATTCAATATGGTTGGTGCAACTATTTTTTTAGGGCTCATGTACAGCAAATTGAAAACGCAGTTGCCATAAGTAAAGAATTCTTTCCATGCCCATGTGGGAATTCTGGTATACAGTCAGAGTTACCAACACGGTCCAGCACTAAAACGGACCCGGCTGCCAAGCGTTGTCGATCAGTACTAATTGAATACTGGCCTTATTATGCACCAATTCAGACAGCCACTACTTTCAAGAGAAAATAAATAATACTCAAGTGAGAGTCGTCTGATTACTGGCCGCAGTCTAGACAGAAGCTTCACAGAGAAAAGGAATTGATACGGGCCAACCAACAGGCATGGTAAAATATGGCATTAGCAAGTTATTGCGTGTCAAAACCAACCGATTGGTAATGCCAACTAACTGATTGATGTCAACCAACCCGTGCAGAAATTAGTTCGGGCAGCCGCGATTAAATAAGGGGCCTTTTTAGGTATAAACGTGGCATCCACAATAGGGAATCTACTCTAGAACCCTACTAGGCTCAACAGAGACGGCCACGACAAACTTCGGGGCCTAATCAGGCTTAAATGTGGAACCCTCACTAGGGTCGCCCATATTGAGCCTCTAAAGGGTAGTACTTTCAAGCGTGACTAGCCTAGTAAGGCTCCTACTACAATTAGAGCAATCTAGAAAGGGCCAAGTTAGAGACCCAACTATATTTCTGCACGGGAAGTGATTGGTAACGGCCACCAACCGATTAGTGGCGCCAACCAACCGATTGGTAATACCAACCAACCAACTGGTAATGCCAACGAAACTACATCTAACGCACCAAGCATTTAAAGGTTAGTTTTCTCAACTAACCCGTTTTCTCCGTGTTGTTTTACTGTCGGCGAGCTAACTTTGACAGTATCAGTCTGACTTACGGCTGAATCGTCGAAGTACTGGGCGTAGAATAGACCGAATTTCTACTTATTGCCGGCAAGCTAACATCGTCAGTATCAGCCTAACATATGGCAGAGTGCTGGGGTCATACTGCCCCGACATTGATAGTACCGTGCCGATACTGGCCGACAAGCGTTGGACCCGTGTGATCATTTCCTACTTGTCCCAGCATTAAGACAGAAATGGCATCTAGTACTGCACCAACACAGGGCCCGTTTGAGATTCCCATACCCATGCAGAAATTTCGGCAGGGATCTAGCTGGATCCTGCCTGGTATTCCCATCTTCCGGTCGGATTTCAGTCGGTCATCGGATCGGATTCCAGACATAGGATGTAACGCGCGGAAACTGGATTCCGATCGGGATCTCGAACTCGATTCCGATCGGGATCTCGAACTGGATTCCGATCGGGATCTCGAACTGGGATCCGATCCGATGACTGCATTCCAGCCGTTAAATGGGCATACTAGGCTGGATCTACCTGGATCCTTGTCGAAAGATGGGAATACCAAGCTGATTCCAGCTGGATCCCTGTCGAAATTTCTGCATGGGCAGCGACGAGAACGCGTCTGGGGACACATGAACCGCACACGTTGTTACAATCACGCGAATTAAGGAAAAGTTTTTCGTACGTGTATTCTACAACATTTTACTACGTAAAGGGTGCAGTAAAATTAGTTCTGCACAAATCGTTGAGTAACGAGAAGACGATCTGGATTATATTCAGAATCCAAGTAGAACCCCTCTTAGGGTAACCCTAACAAATCCCGATGCACGGTAATACAACTCGTCGTTCAAAATTGGGTCCCAATCTGTAATCCATCTCGATTCTAAATGTCACGGCTCTCTTCGGGTAACCCTAGCAAATCCTGATCGATGATAAACTATCATCGAGTGCGTAACCGGAAATCTATTTGGGATCTATCCAGATTCCAAGTTGGATAATCCATTTATGGAAGCCCGCGCCAATTCCGACCAGGATCGAGTTTCAAACTGGGACGTCCAGCCTGATTTCTACATGGGTATGGGTGTGGATGTAATGTCTACCATATTCGAAGGTTCTACGGAGGAACATAACTCTGGGTTTACACGGCGGAACGACCACGTTTAGCTTTAAAATATGATCTAAATTTCAATATCCCATTACTCATTCTACAATTTGAATAAAAATGCATACCGAACACTAGACGGTTCAGCGGGTTCCGCATTATACAAAATAATTTGTAAGGCAGCAGACCAGGTGAGTAAACGAACGAACAATTTCGATGGTACGATCGAAATCGCTGTAGATTGGTTAAGGCCACCCAAGCGCATTTTCGTTCGTTCATTCGTAGGTCGTTAATTATTTACCTCGTTAATCGATCCCGCTCGGCTGTGTTACGGTTCCCGGCGTAGATACATGTCGGCACGTGCGCTTTTAACCAATGACCAGTGGAGGCGATTGTACGCGTCCTATCGCAACTCGTCGGCGCGTCTATATACTCACTCCGGCACGTCGCGATTCTCTCCACTGCTGTTTCTCTGCCGTTTACGAATTCAGTGCAGGCCCGTTCGTTTGTTGGCTGTAGTTGATACTCCTCAGCCGTTTAATCGATCAGCAGCATAGTACAGTAACAGGAGCTACTCATTGTCGAATAATTGCAGTATCGCTTCGTATCCACCTCGAATACCGAGTGAGAGACTCCGAGGAAGGCAAAATACAGCATGAAGCCAAGTACAGATGGAGCAACATCAGCGTTCAGTCCGATTCTATTGCCGAACGGCAGTGCGGCAGTAGAACCAGTCTATATAGTCAGACGGAGAGACGCCAACTGCGGACGAGGAGCGGGAAGAAATTGTGGAGATTGTATGGAGGGAATTCCGCATGTTGTTGCAGTATAAGTTTATTTGCTAATTGTATAGCTGCTGTAGTAGTCATCCGAAATGTTGATATAACGAAACAATCAATGATTACAACGGCATGTAAATATTATTTGAAAACATCTCTGGCAGTTCAGTATTGGGGTCTTTTTTTACTAGAATTCACAGCCTTGTTAGGATCTTTTTGTGGTACACGGCGAGAAATTTCTGTGTCGTGACAACATAAAACGGTGACAACAAAAATCATTTTGTTAGGCTAACAAAAAAATTTGTCAGCTCAGCAAAAAGATTTGTCAGCCGAACAAAAGATTTGCCAGCCTAACGTAACGATTTTTGTTGTCCTTGTTTAATGTTGTCACAGCACAGAAATTTCTCTCCGTGTAGATGAATTAAGACACGTAGATTTGTAATTTGAAATTTTGAAGCCCTCGTTGAAATACGGCATCGATTATAGTTCCATGCTGGGTCGTGGAAGTCACGTTACGCTTTTTGTGGACATTTTCGTCCTAATTCATTTTTTTCCGAAGAGGCGTAACGCTTTTAGATGCCATTTTATCGTAATTCACTTTATCCCGAAGGTGCGTAACGCTTTTTGAGGACATTTTGCTCAAATTGATTTTTCTCCGAACCGCCAGTAACGCTCTTTGAGTACACTTGATTCATTTAAGCTTTTAGTCGAAAATGCACATGAGATCCGACTCAATATCTTAAAGGTATATAGTACTTTATGGTCTACGAGATAGTGGTAATAATAATTATTATTATTACAATAATAATAATCATAACAATAAGGTGGATGCATTTGTGATACTTTCTGTATTCAATTGATTAAAAATAATTCACGAATGTTGTTGTTCTATACATAGCACAGAGATTGCGGCGTCCTCCGAAGGATATATATAGTGTAATATTCGGTGTTGTACCTCTTCTTCTGTAGCTCCCTAATTAAATGACACGTCGAGCGTCGAATCAGCCAAGAGCACTTGCGTGAGTGACGCTCGCCTTCACTCGTGCGAGAGACAGAGACGCATAAAGTCGAAATTACTTTAGTAGCTGTTCTCCATCGCTCGTTCCGCACTAGCTGACGAACCGAGAGAGCCATTAACTAGTAACGAGACGCGAAAGTGCACAGACTCTACGCTCCTGAGAGTCGCGAGAGTGACTGAAGCTTCGAACTGAGAGAATTCATAGAACGGTAGGCAAAAGCACCTGGGTCAACATGTACTAGTTGACAAATGTTTTAGGCATTCCTGAAGAGAATAAAAGTCTGAAATCTGGCTTTTGCCAGAACCTCTCACTCTCTCTCTCACTCTCTTTCCCTCCCTAGGGACAGAAAGGGACAAAAACAGAGGCAGGGCGTCTTTATAGAATGATGATGTGTAGAACGATCAAACCTGAAGTTAGAGAGCAGCGGGAAATGAAAAAGCGCATGTGGAGGCTTCACATGCCTCTATAGTTAATAATTCCGTGCCAACGTTGGTGCTCGCGAGAGTAGAACTTTATATCCCTTTGCTGCGACGGAAAATTTGGGACCTGCGGAAAGAGACGAGTCGGGATCCTCGCACTTTTCGCATTGCCAGATCTCTTCCTCTCTCTCGCTTTTGGTAATGCATATAGCTGGTAGTCGAGAGAGATACTCCGATGCGGATTTTCCTCCCCACGCTTCACCCTCTCTTTGGTATTTACCTTCACAAGTGTACAGCATATGTACGACAGCACGCGTTCACCCTCGTTCGTTCGGTCTCGTGTACACACACCAAAGCTGTCGGTATAGTACCGGCACATCGAGTTGACCCAGATTGCCGGAGTTGAACCTTCAACCCGGTACTGTCCGTCTACTGTCTCACTTCCTCTCGCTCACTTCAACCATACGCCCTTTTCTTTCGGTCGCTCACGTTCTTTCGTCATATTAGTACCTCACGATGTCCCTCTTGGTTCCACCGACGGATCAATTAATTACTTCGTCGAAGCCTCGTGAGTGCAATTGATATTTCGAATTAAGGACGCGAGCTTACGAGCACTTGGACAGTATATAGCGCCGAAAGGTGAAAAGAGACCAAGTGACGCTATAAACACATAATATGTGCTGCACACATCAATTTTGTGTTGCTTGTCCATTTTGGTAGGTTCAACATAAATTTCTATGGTCCTTCTAAAAATGTCCAGCATGAATTGGCAATTTTGGCCGCCAGGTTTATTTCTTTTTGCGCTTGTTGCTGATGCAATATCCTCTTTTTCTATTCCTATCCTAGCAGCTTACCTTCGTCACCAATCTTTTATTTATATCTCTCTGCCAGAGGCGAGAAACACTCTATTTAAATTCACTGTAGAGCCGGGGATGGGTTTCGTGTAATTTAATGCCGGCGTTAACAAACGCAGGGTAGGAGTTCAAAAAGAAGAAATGTCATTTCTTTCTGCTATCCCAGTCTTTTGACTCGGCTGATGCTTCGCCGGAAACCCAACTAGCCAAGCTCACCTCTTGTGCTTTCACACGCACCCAAGAAAGGTAACGAATGGACTGCTCGAGCAACACCACCACGTACCTTAAGTAGTTTTAAGCTCTCGGCTGCACTAGCAGAAAACTTTTAGTCAGCACTCTTCGTCCATTGCCACGACGTTTCATTTATTCCTCGGCTTCCTTCGTCAGTAGAGGAGACCGGGGCTAGTCGGATCACAGGCAAGTTGGGTTAAGCCCGCTTAAAAATCGGCCATTGCATGAAGCACCCTGCTTATTACACCGAGAGAAAAGATTTCATTGACCCCAAAGAAAAGAGTGGTTTGATTTTTTTTCATTGATTTCAACGAAATATTTCTTTGATATCAATGAAATAGTGCATTTGAATTTCAAAGAGAACATTTCATTGCCTGTAAATAAAGATTTACTTAGTGAGCATATATTAAAGAAACAGTTTTATTGATTTAAAGAGAGGTTTTCATTGGTTCAAAGAAATGTTTTTATTGATCTCTCTCTCTCTCTTGCACCTAACCTCACTTTTTTATTTTCCGGTTCTCCTGAATGAACGGCTTCGAATTTCGAGGAGCCAGAAGCTTAGCCTATTTCTGCCGTACTTCCTCACATACTCACAAAATTTGAGCTTTATCTGCCGCGTACTTCAGGAAAAAATAGCGTTCGAAATTTTGAGCTGGTAAGAAGAAGGTTTCATTGAATCAGAGACGATACCTTTGAAATCAATGAAAAAGGTTCACTGGATTAAAGAAATGTTTCTTCGAATCAATGTTACTACTTTTCATTGAGTTGGAGATCATTCAAAGCAAAGATAGTATTGAAATTCAAGTATTTCATTTCATTGGCAAAGATTTCCGTGAATCAATGAAACATTTTCTCTCGGTGTAGGATCGAATTTATAGTTCCAAGTTTGAAATCAAGTTCGTACACTGAAAAAAGGCATTGATTCAACAAATCCATCGTTTGCAGCCTGCCAAAAGAAAGATTTTTTAATTAACTGTAGTTCTTATTCGTTCAATCCCATTTAACATTCAAATAATAAAATATTATTTTGCTTATTGTAGAATTATTGTTTCGATCTCGTATGGAATTGGAGGAATTAGAATTCAAATTAAGTTGACAACGCTTGTTTTTGACAGCCCGCAAACGATGGATTTATTGAATCAATGACATTTTTTTTCAGCTTAGTTAAGATCGACTTTTATATGTTATTTTATACTTCTGTTTGAACTTAAGTCCAAAATTGGGAGTATAAATTCGACCTTTAGAGGCTTCTATATATTGATAATATACAGTTTTGTGTATTTCATTATTGAACACAAAAAAACATCAAAAAGCAAACATTGACTCAACTGACCCCGGGGTCTTTTACGCCGGGTATTGCCGCGTTTTTTATTGCTATTTTTAATTTTTTTTTTCATTTTGTCTAAGTGTTAGTTCGCGGAATCGCGCTCAGGTACGCATGTTTGCTCTCAATTTGCATAATACGACAGATATTTTTATTTGAATGTAGTACGTGAACTTGTAGCTTCGTTGATTTATTCAGTCGAAGCTATTGCCACCGTGTTGTCACTGAATATTCATACCAGAAACGTGCAAGCGCAAATGGACTTTGATGCTACGAGATCATCGACTGCTCTTTCGTAATTTACTTGGATATTGGCAGAACGCGAGTCACTGAATCTCGTGGCTCATATACTCAGCGATATTGAAGACTAAGGAGGAAAATTACACGGTGATTTTGGTGTTTCGTCCCTCGTGGCGTAACGAGAGACAAGCTTCTTAATTTGCAATTATGAGGAAGGCCAAGGAGACAGAGCAGTTTTAATATGCAAAGTGCTAAGTGTCTCGTCGCTCGAGGATAAATGAAGAAACGCGACCTCAGGATAAAGTTTCAACCTTCCAGTAATAATATTAATTATCTGGGCAAATTGTTTTTGCCGTTGAAAACTCTCTTTCCCTCAACCACCTTTTTCTTGCCTCTCTTATTTTTCTTTTTTGCTACTGAATATTTCTCAGTCGTCCTGGAAAACTATACGAGGAGAACGAAAGACCCTCTGACTTTTTGGCCACTGTGCCAAGCTCTACGCGGAATTTACCTTCGTATTTCACGTTGCTTTTTGGCCGTGGTCGCCACGACAAGGCCAGTCCCATTGCGAGCTAAAAAAAAAAAAACTGGACAGACTAGAAATAAAGACTCAGCCGAATTGGGAGATGAAACGAGACTTTTTCCCTAACATTCATCAGCAAACGAATGCCCCTCTTACTCAGATGGCTAGTTTGTCGTGGTTGGCGAGAACTTGCTATTAGAAAATACCAAAATACCAGAGCATCAACGTTTATTCACAAGCAATGACACTTGGTGATAGAGTGTAAAGGATTATGGAGTCGAGGAAATTGGTTCTTCTAATTCCAAAAACTTTGACTTACAGTATTTATCCACTCAGTTTAAGGGGAGGAAGTGAGGTAAAAAAAATTGATTTTGGAAATTCAATATCATCCAAATCCTATTGCATATAAAAATGCCCAACGCACTATATTGTTGGTACTCGATGAAAGGATTTTTTATTGTCGCCCGTCTTGGATATGCTTTTCAATATTATCTTAAGCAAAGTTCTTAGGTTTTCCATTCTGCGCATGATTCAGATCAAACTACTAGGCAGATTGGAATGGTTGACGTCTAATTTTCTTCTTCATGAAAAGATACACCGGCTAAATGGAGCAAACTATTTTTTTTTCATTCTGAAAGCAAAGTTAATCACTGATTTAGAAAATAGCATAAAATTTATTTATTAATAATTATGTCACTTAAAAAATATTACCTTTCATTAACATTTTCTCCATTTAGTCGGTGTATCTTTTCATGAAGGAGAAAATGAGACGTCAACCACTCCAATCTTGAGAACTTGCTATTAGAAAATACCAAAATACCAGAGCATCAACTTTTTACTCACAAGCAGTTACACTCGGTGATAGAGTGTAAAGGATTATGGAGTCGAGGAAATTGGTTCTTCTGATACCAAAAACTTTTACTTACAGTATTTATGCACTCAGTTTAAGGGGAAGGAGTCAGGTAAAAAAAATTGATTTTGGAAATTCAATATCATCCAAATCCTATTGCATATAAAAATGCCCAATGCATTATATTGTTGGTACTCGATGAAAGGATTTTTTATTGTCGTCCGTCTTGCATATGCTTTTCAATATTATCTTAAGCAAAGTTCTTAGATTTTCCATTCTGCGCATGATTCAGATCAAACTACTAGGCAGATTGGAATGGTTGACGTCCCATTTTCTTCTTCATGAAAAGATACACCGGCTAAATGGTGCAAACTATTTTTTTTCATTCTGAAAGCAAAGTTGATCACTGATTTAGAAAATAGCATAAAATTTATTTATTAATAATTATGTCACTTAAAAAATATTACCTTTCATTAACATTTTCTCCATTTAGCCGGTGTATCTTTTCATGAAGGAGAAAATGAGACGTCAACCACTCCAATCTTGAGAACTTGCTATTAGAAAATACCAAAATACCAGAGCATCAACTTTTTACTCACAATCAGTTACGCTCGGTGATAGAGTGTAAAGGATTATGGAGTCGAGGAAATTGGTTCTTCTGATACCAAAAACTTTTACTTACAGTATTTATGCACTCAGTTTAAGGGGAAGGAGTCAGGTAAAAAAAATTGATTTTGGAAATTCAATATCATCCAAATCCTATTGCATATAAAAATGCCCAACGCATTATATTGTTGGTACTCGATGAAAGGATTTTTTATTGTCGTCCGTCTTGCATATGCTTTTCAATATTATCTTAAGCAAAGTTCTTAGGTTTTCCATTCTGCGCATGATTCAGATCAAACTACTAGGCAGATTGGAATGGTTGACGTCTAATTTTCTTCTTCATGAAAAGATACACCGGCTAAATGGAGCAAACTATTTTTTTTCATTCTGAAAGCAAAGTTAATCACTGATTTAGAAAATAGCATAAAATTTATTTATTAATAATTATGTCACTTAAAAAATATTACCTTTCATTAACATTTTCTCCATTTAGTCGGTGTATCTTTTCATGAAGGAGAAAATGAGACGTCAACCATTCCAATCTTGAGAACTTGCTATTAGAAAATACCAAAATACCAGAGCATCAACGTTTTACTCACAATCAGTTACACTCGGTGATAGAGTGTAAACGATTATGGAGTCGAGGAAATTGGTTCTTCTAATTCCAAAAACTTTGACTTACAGTATTTATCCACTCAGTTTAAGGGGAGGAAGTGAGGTAAAAAAAATTGATTTTGGAAATTCAATATCATCCAAATCCTATTGCATATAAAAATGCCCAACGCACTATATTGTTGGTACTCGATGAAAGGATTTTTTATTGTCGTCCGTCTTGCATATGCTTTTCAATATTATCTTAAGCAAAGTTCTTAGGTTTTCCATTCTGCGCATGATTCAGATCAAACTACTAGGCAGATTGGAATGGTTGACGTCTCATTTTCTTCTTCATGAAAAGATACACCGACTAAATGGAGAAAATGTTAATGAAAGGTAATATTTTTTAAGTGACATAATTATTAATAAATAAATTTTATGTTGATACAATTCACTCTATAATTATGATTTCATAATAATCAAATTGTGCTATTATAATTCAATATAAATATCTGCAATAAATATCAATTTTTACAAAATGCATTGAGAAAGTAATGAAGAGTCGAGCTCTGCCATTTTTTCAACTATTTATTCCAATATTTAACTGAGAATTAGAATCTTTTGTAAGTATTCAAATATTTACACTGAAATTTATAATCAACACAGTGTTATTATTATGAAATAAATATTGCACAGCAAACTTTATTGCAAACTATATTTCCTGAATTAATGGGGATTTACAACAATGGGTTTAAGGACGAGACTCCTTTGTAAAGGCGAACCTTTAAATTATTAAATATTAATGCACTGGTATTGTTTCAAATACCAAGTACTGGTGTAGATATATGCAGGTTACATTACTTTAGGAGGTTAAATAACGCTATTTACCGTTGTCGAAGGGCAATCCTTGCAACTTGATTTTCGCCGAGGTCGGAAGCTGAGGAGTAAAATTGCGTAGCTTGCAAATCTTGCTTTATTCAGAGGGGCTGAACGATATTATTTTCCATCCCGCGAATGTACGGGAAACCCCTGAGTTCACCGAGACAGTTGGTCGCCCCTTGTCTCTCTGTTACTCTCGTGCTTTCCTCGCTCACTGTCTCATAAGCCAACGAAAGCCCCAAGGCGAAATTGTGCAGGAACGGAGCCTGCTAATATTTACTCCCCGGTCGGCAGCAAGCATGCAGAACTGTACCTAACAGAACTCCTCTGGCACCGCTCGTGTTATATTGTGTGGAAGACGACGAGGGATACGAGTTCGCTCACAACCGATATACTTGATACCGGATCATCACAAATTCAGCTGCAGCTGCGCTTCGATCATCCAAGCGTTCGTGGCTACTGAACCATTGGCATATGACACATTGTGCTGTTTTATTAAGGAGACTACTTTTTTTTTAGAAAAAGAAATGTGGAAACATCAAAAATAGGATATCGAATCGAGATTTTCGAATCCCGGAAAAAAAACTCCCGGCAGAAAAATCCGGAAAGAAACCAAAGACGCCACAACAAACACTAAACAACACCTAAAGAAAGAAATAATGGAACATAGAACCTAAATAATGACAAAAAGAAACGAACGAAAACTAAAGAAACTAACCTAATTTTTTCGGGTTTTTTTCTTCCAGTGGTTTTTTTCTAGGGGTTTTTTTTCAAGGTTTTCTTTCTCTGGTTTTTTCCAGGGGTTTTCTTCGGGTTTTTTTTGCCCGGTGGTTTTTTTTCAAGGTTTTTTTCCAGGGGTTTTTCGGGTTTTTTTGTCCGGTGGTTTTTTTTCAAGGTTTTTTTCCCTGGTTTTTTGTGCGGTAGTTTTTTTTATCAAGGTTTTTTCCCTGTTTTTTTGTGCGGTAGGTTTTTTTAAGGTTATTTTCCCTGGTTTTTTTCCAGGGGTTTTCTTCGAGTTTTTTTGTCCGGTGGTTTTTTTTTTCAAGGTTTTTTTCCCTGGTTTTTTTACCAGGGGTTTTTTTCGAGTTTTTTTGTGCGGTAGTTTTTTTTAAGGTTATTTTCCCTGGTTTTTTGTGCGGTAGTTTTTTTTATCAAGGTTTTTTCCCTGTTTTTTTTTTCGGGTTTTTTTGTGCGGTAGGTTTTTTTAAGGTTATTTTCCCTGGTTTTTTCCAGGGGTTTTCTTCGAGTTTTTTTGTCCGGTGGTTTTTTTTTTCAAGGTTTTTTCACCAGGGGTTTTTTTCGAGTTTTTTTGTGCGGTAGTTTTTTTTTAAGGTTATTTTCCCTGGTTTTTTTTTCAGGGGTTTTCTTCGGGTTTTTTTGTCTGGTGATTTTTTTCCAGGGGTTTTTTCGGTTTTTTTGTCTGGTGGTTTTTTTCCAGGGGTTTTTTCGGTTTTTTTGTCCGGTAGTTATTTTCCCTGGTTTTTTCACCACGGGTTTTTTTCGGGTTTTTTTGTGCGGTAGTTTTTTTTTTCAAGGTTTTGTTTCCCTGTTTTTTTTCGGGTTTTTTTGTGCGGTAGTTTTTTTCAGGTTTTTTCCCCTGGTTTTTTTTTTCAGGGATTTTTTTCCGCTTACCGAGATTTTCACTCGATGGACACTTTTCATAACCAACATTTTAAAAAAGTGCAATCGATGGGTAAATAACAAATTTAGAATATGCGAAAGATTGTGAAGTAATGATCATGCATTATTCCACATATTTTTATTTCCCTTATTTGTTTTTTAATTGAGCTAATTTTTTTTCAGCCGTGAGTATATTTTTAACTTTTTGATGCTTCAAGAAAAGTTTTATATTTATACGCGCATGAAATCTGCGCGTGATATCACTCGACGTTATCTACATCGGTACAACACATATAGAGCGAACACATGCCTACTCATAAGGAAGTACAGATAGACAATACGAGTAAACTGTAGATGACGATCTTCATGCTATTGCGAGACAACTTACAAAGTGATAGAAACATCTGTGTACACAACAAGTTGCTGCGCCTGTTACGACAATGTAATGCATATAACGAAAGTGAATACCTACGTGAAAAAAACGAAAGAGGACGAGCGACCAATAATAATTTCCTCATCATTTTATTTGAAGTTGTGACTGTCAAAACTTATGCTGTTAAACGTGCAGCGCTGCGACGTGCGAGGACCCAGAAACCATCACAAAGTTCATCGATTTTGGTTTCCTCATAGAGGAAGTTCTAACTGGAGTCTTCGACAAATTCGGTTCAAATTTACTACAGGAATTAACTAAAATTCAAGAATGCTAGATATAAATATAATTGGTGCTTCCACCGCACTAATTATGGCTTAAACGAGCCGCTCTCGCGAATGTTCCGAAATGGCAACGTTGCTGCAACTTTCGTGAATTTTTTTAACCGTCCATTATCTATAGAGGAAGCTTTGTTTTCGTGAAAAATTTCTTTTTCGAGATTTTCATGTTAGGACACTCAGAATGGTCTAAAACGTCGAGAAAAGTGGTTTAGAAAAAATGTCTGTATGTGTGTGTGTATAGATGCCTTGTAAGCAGGATAACTGTCGCAATTTTAGATGTATCTTCGTCAAATTTGGCACGCAGGTGGGCTGTCATACAACGACGCTTGGGATTGTAGTTGACGCGAATCGGTTCAAAAATTCAAAGTTTACAGCATCTTGAAAATTTTGAAAATATCATTTTCACGCTATAACTTTCGCAATTTAAGAGATATCGGGCTGAAATCTTGTACATAAATAAACTACCATCAAACCATAATATATACTAAATTTGGCGAGAATCGATAGGGTGGTTCTAATTTTATTTCAATTTCAATTTTTTTTTTAAATGTCTTCACAGACTTCATCGCTGTAAATTTTGGGATATCCGGTTGTAATTTTTGACATGATTTCACGATTATTGTTTGTTAATAATGAATTTAGTCAAAGGAACTATCGATATGTCGGTAAATTTCGATTTTGGTGAATATGAAAAAAAAATGCCGGCACGAATAAAAAAAAAAATTAATTTTTCACAGATTTATCTTAAATTTTGTTCACTTATGGACTATCATCGAAAAACATTTGAGTACAAATTTGACGCAGATCTGTCCAGCCGTTCAAATTTTATGGCATTTTGAATTTTTCGAAAAATCTTATTCTCGCGGTGGCTCGTGCAAATTACGAGATACCGGGTTCTAATTTGGTTCACATAAGGACTACTATGGTACAAGGTTTTAGTACAAATTTGAAAAAAAATCGGTTACACGGTTCAAATTCTTCGACACTTTGAATTTTTAGAAAAATGTCTAGAGCATAAACAAGCCGCAAAGTAGAACTTTGCAAATTACTTCCTCATTATTTTTCGCTTTTTACAAAGCTTCCTCTATGAGGAAGCAAAAATCAATTAACATACTTCCTCATAGAGGTGGCTTTGTAAAAAGCGAAAAATAATCAGGAAGCAATTTGCAAAGTTTTTAAATTGAGTCGGTTTAGTTCGTGTGGTCACCTTGCCGTTTTTTTATGTTAATTTATATTTGCATTGTTATATTTTCATTTATGTTTCATTATGGGCTATATAGTGACTTAATGTGTTGTCCGTCTTCCTTTTTACCAGCATTGTTTTAATTGTCAAGGACTTGTTCCGTTCAATATAAAATAAAATAAAATAAAATAAAATAAAATAAAATTCAAATTTGGTAAAGATCGATAGAACATTGACTTATTTGAACTTATTTTTTGAAAATAAAATCATTTCAAATAATGCTCATTGCATCCTCATTTCACACCTTTCGCAAAACTTCCTCTATGAGTAAGCCAAATTAGTTATTACTTCCTCGTATTGCATAATCGTAATGGCGCAGTACAAAAGAAAATGCAACAGCAAATACATACAAATGATGCATGCAAATGATACAAAAATGCAAATGCATAGGATACAAAAAAATCTTTATTCATACAGTGTGGAAAGAAAAATATTATAATCATAACAAATGTATTACTGTACTAAATACAAACTTATAAGAAAAAAAAAAATGTCTATGCCTTTGGGAGTGGTGCGTCAGCAATCGGCTGCCAGAAGTCACTTGGTGGCTCTTGAACGGGAGCTGGTACATATTCATTGCGAGCTGGATCCCAAACATTGCACGCTTTGAGGGTACATGCTCGGCGTCCACTGAGACACATGCAGTTGTTGCATCCGTCAAAGTACGACTTGTTCTCCACGCATCTTCGCTCTAAAAATTCATCACGATAGTTTTTAGTATGATTAAAGTAATTTCAGAATGGCTAGGTACGTACTGTGAAATAAAAAGCTACGAACAAATTGTGTTTGTGCGATACAATCACTCACCTTCTAGTCTGGCTAAGGCTGTCGACACAAGCGTAGCAACGACCAGACACAGGAACAACGTGGCGTATCTTTTGGACTGCATTGCGAATGTAATGATGAAGTACGACGTTGAAAAAGCTACGAAGAACTCGTGTCAAATTTTCGACTTGTGAGAGCAACGGGAGAAGCGTTAGTAACGGGTTTCCTCACTATACTGTTCAGTCTTTACACTGACTAGAAATGGAGAATCCTCTGAACTTTAATATTACGAGAATCGGCCACTGCCACCACTCCTAAGCTTTGGTGTAGTATCGAGTTTGATGATGAGGCTTATCTTCGCCTTGCTCGAACTTATGTGTCTGTGTTTGTCACATCTGGTTCTTTCGTTCTCTCTCTCTCTCTCTCTCTCTCTCTCTCTCTCGCTTTCTCTTTCTTTCTCGGGCTATCTTTCTCTCTCGCACTCTCGATTAGTCCATGAGGTCATACCTTTGACGATCATCAAACAAGTTATCGGAATATCCATATCCGAAACAGAATTCCAAAAAAAAAAAAAAAAAAAAAAACGGTATTGAGTGTCAACAGTTAATGTCGAAGTGATTACGCGGCATTATCTATTCACGGATGTACGACAAGACAAACACTGAAACAAACTATGACATAATAAAAGTTGAAATGATAGCGGCAACGAAATGGCATGTCCGAAGAAAAAAAAACACTTATGGAGGGGCATACATATGTTTTAGTTGTGTATATTGCTTCCTTATAGAGGAAGCTTAGTTTTCGCGAAAATTTTTTTTTTTCGAGATTTTCATGTCAGGATACTCAGAATGGTCTAAAACGTCGAAAAAAGTAGTTTAGAAAAAATGTCTGTATGTATGTCTGTGTGTGCGTATGTGCACAATTTTTTGTTAACACGATAGCTGTCGCAATTTTTAAGATATCGGGCTCAATTTTGAACTACGAGTAAACTGTTGTTAAACAAGGTATGGAATTAAATTTGGAGTTAATTCATCAAGGTGTTCAAAATTTATGGCATTTTGAATTTTTTGGAGAATGTCAGCTCGGGCTCTAACTCCCGCAATTTTTATGATATCCGGCTCAAACTTGGACCAGAAGTGGACTGTTATCAAATAGTGTTTGGGATTAAATTTGGTGTCAATCCGTTAAGTGGTTCACAATTTATGGCATTTAAAAATTTTTTGACATTTTTCGTTCGTGCTCTAACTTTGGTAATTTTTAAGATACCGGGCTCAAATTTGAACCACGTGTAAACTGTCGTTAAACAAGGTATGGGATTGAATTTGGAGTTAACCCATCAAGGTGTTCAAAATTTATGGCATTTTGAATTTTTTGGAGAATGTCAGCTCGGGCTCTAACTCCCGCAATTTTTATGATATCCGGCTCAAACTTGGACTAGAAGTGGACTGTTATCAAATAGTGTTTAGGATTAAATTTGGTGTCAATCCATTAAGGGGTTCACAATTTATGGCATTTTTACATTTTTTGACATTTTTTGTTCGTGCTCTAACTTTCGCAATTTTTAAGATATCGGGCTCAAATTTGGTCCACATGTGGACTGTTATTAAATAAAGTTTGGGAGTGAATTTGACGTCATTCCGTTAAGGGGTTTAAAATTTATGGCATTTTGAATTTTTTGTTCGTGCTCTAACTTCCGTAATTTTTAAGATATCGTGCTCAAATTTGGTCCACAAGTAGAGTGTGGATAAACTAAGCATCAGTTCGAATCTGGCGAGAATCTATCAAGGGGTTCAAAACTAATGCCATTTAAATTTTTTTTTAAACAAGGCTGCAAAGTAGAACTTTGCAAATTGCTTCCTCATTATTATTGGATTTTTACAAAGCTTCCTCTATGAGGAAGCCAAAATAGATTAACGTGCTTCCTCATAGAGGTAAATTTGTAAAAATCCAATAATAGTGAGGAAGCAATTTGCAAAGATCTACTTTTTTTCTAAATACTCTTTTACTGTTACAAAAAATGTAACACATAGATGAAAGCAAAAAAATTCTAGCTGCTAAGTTTTTTAAAATATTAAATTTCTAAAATGGGCTATGTTTGATGATTCAGAGATATCTTGCCGCTTTTCAAGCAAGAAAATTTCATAATTAAAGTTAGTAAACTTAGAAAAAATGTAATCCGGGCTAATCGTATTTCAACGAATCTAATTTACGTGGCGATATAGAAGGATATTTATTAAACACTTCCGTATTATTATCAATAATATTGCCTCCTCGTGGCAATATTGTGACAATATTATTCATAAATGTAACCAGGAATCAGGTGCAATATATCAATATTATTTCAGCATTTGTAATCGTCTGTATTAAGCGGGATTTTCAGAATATTTGTTTGGACAAGTAGCTCGTGCTTTTGATATATTTAAAATCTTGTTTGGCCTTCTAGAACAATTCTTATTTTTGGCAAAATTCTTTCTTCGACTGGAGACTCGCTATGCTACGAAAGTAACAAAATGTCGCGGTGCGATCGATAGCTGGACAAAACCGTGTCGATGTAACGGATGGAACTGATATAGTTTCTATACATAGGCACTGATTCTACCTGTCGATATGTAAGTCGCCGAACCGGAAACTTTAATCACGATAATGGTTTTGTTCCTCCGTCTCTCGTTGATTTCTTGCCTCTCTGAATACCCACATTGAATAGTCAACATTCTCAAGATTACTAAAGTAAATACTGCAATATTATAGTAATTTGGTACGCGTGTAATAATATAGTAATTTGGTACGCGTGTAAAGTAGTAACGTCCATTTTGCTTCCTCATAGAGGAAGCTTTGTTTTCATGAAAATTTTTTTTTTCAAGATTTTCATGTCAGT
Source organism: Ephialtes manifestator (assembly GCA_963970395.1). Taxonomy (NCBI): domain Eukaryota; kingdom Metazoa; phylum Arthropoda; class Insecta; order Hymenoptera; family Ichneumonidae; genus Ephialtes; species Ephialtes manifestator. The sequence continues at coordinate 19,749,885 of OZ019978.1, read as the reverse complement.
ACACTCAGAATGGGCCAAAACGTCGAGAAAAGTGACTTAGAAAAAATGTCTGTATATGTGTGTGTGTGTGTGTGTGTGTGTGTGTGTGTGTGTATGTTACACGATCGAAAAATGTAAACCTTTATAACTCAGGAATGCCTTGAGATATCAAACTGAAATTTGGACCATAGATAGAGGGATCAAGCCTCATCGTTCATACAGATTTTAGTTAAAATCCACATCATCGTTAAATTATTACGCGTTTTTTAATTGTTTGAAAAATGTCTGTTTACGCGATAACTCTTTCAATTTTCGAGATATTGATTTTAAAATAGGTATGGATGTGAGCTTTCATACGCCGGTGATCGCTATTAAATTTGGTTAAGATCGGTTGAACCGTAAAAATTTTATGATGCTTTGAATTTTTCAAAAAATTGACATTATCGCTGTATTGTAACTTTTGCAAAACTTAAGATAGCGAGCTCCAATTTTGTATATAAATGAAACAATATTCAGCCATTATATATGTATAATTTAGTGACGAACGGTATGAAATTTTTGATTTTATGGAATGTTGAATTATTTTTAAAAATATACATTATCACATTCACTTTCGGAAATGCTCTAATAATCACGAAATAACGTAATAACGAAATAGAAAAAGCGAATCCACAACATGTATATTTATCTAATTAAAACAAGGATGCAACGTAGAACCTTGCACATTGCTTCCTCATTATTTTTCGCGTTTTACAAAGCTTCCTCTATGAGGAAGCCAAAAAATAACATACTTCCTCATAGAGGTAGCTTTGTAAAACGCGAAAAATAATGAGGAAGCAATGTGCAAGGTTCCACTTTGCATCCTTGTTTGGAAAAATCCAGATGGTTCAATTTTATGTTTTCATAACGGCTGATCAATTGTGAAGATTCCTTTTCTGCTCTGGTGATTTTCAAGTGATTTGTCTAGTCACCCAATGACCTTAATTTCGTCATACAATGGTATATATTGAACATCGACATTTCATAAAAATGCTGAGGAAAGGAAGTTGAAACAAATATACTCGAAGTATAGAGAACGGACCCTGGAGTGTAGTTATTCTCGTGTCTATTTACCTTTAACTCGGAGTTCCATCTCATTGTCACTCTTTCTCGTGTCACTGAATTCTGTGCCAAGTGCAGATATTCAAGCTACCGTAGAATACAGAAGAGTGAACGAGCAGTGCAAGATCAAGAGTGTAGCGCTGATTGCCTAGTGTAAAGCATGTAATGGGAACGCGAATTTTCTTTTCTTCAATTCAAGACCTATTATGTTTATTCTTTCACCCATGAAAAAAAACTATGTATAAATGAAGTGTAAAGATGTGTATAAATTTGCAAACAAGATTCTTGTTTGCACTGTGTGCTTAAAAAGTTCTCATTCGTACGGCTCTGCGCACCGAATGAAAAAATAACTTTTCATGCATTTGTTACAAAAAATAATGTTCGATACAAGTGCGAAATGATGCGTTTCAGTTTGTGCAACGTTTTTACAAAACGTATCATGGTTCGCACTTGAATCGAAAAGTACTGTTACATTTTTTGTTACCGATTGAACAGCATCATCTCAATGGTAATAATGAACTTTCACAATACTGAAGATTGTTTACTGTCTGCAATAAACTAAGCAAACAAATCTTGCTAATCAAATAACTATCATATTACGTTCCGTGTATCATATTCACGACGGTACCTGAAATACTGTCCTCGAGATCCTAGGAAAACGATATACTGCTCGATACATGAAACCGTGACACAGGCGCTTTCGCCAACGAGTTTGGGTTTGCAGTTTCTGTAGCTGCTTGTCCTCGAGTTACTGTACCATTATATGCCATAAACTTGGTATCTCTCGGCTCAATGCGGTTCTGAGAAGCTGTGACTGTAATATATAGTGAACAATCGATGTTCCAACATACGACGAAACTCGTATCCGTCTGCATGTCCTGGACGACTGTGAGCGAAGCTTGTGTATCGCAAGCTAGCACAGATTGCGTCTGAACCTTTCCTCGTCTTATCACAGTCAGCCGGTTGGAAACTTTCGGCAAGATACAGCCAGTTCTTATCAATGTTAGAATTATCAAGGAACTCTCTGAGTATATATGTGGACTTATGTCCCCAAATCTTAGCAATTAGTCGTAAAAATACCAAAATAAGTAGTGACTGAAGCTGCGTATTATCACGAAAAATTCAATGTAAAAACATCTTCTGTTTGGCACTCGGTAGTTCCGGAACTGGGCTTCCAATCAAGCATTTTGTTATTTTGTTATTGCTTTTTGAGGAAACTTTGCACTTTGAAATCCTGCTAAAGACGTTTTCATATCAATAAATCGAGTCGCAATTTGTTACATATTGCACGGAAAGAAATGTTTGTGAAAACTACGTATCCAATTTGCTGTACACAATGTCTCAAAAATTAGTTGCCTCAACCATATCGAATAGTAACCTCAACTATATACGATTAGTTCTCGTGAGATTACTCATGCAGGAACGCCGATCTTTTGCCGTTCTTGGACAACCGTCTATGTCTTGGACCAGTATTAGCAAACAACACTCGGCTGTCAGGATAGGCCCAACCCTCAACAGGATAATGGGTCGTCAATGGGCCAGTCCCTAATCTAAGATTCGACGCCAAACTATCGTCAAATATCAACCAAGCAACGAACCAACATTGGCTCAGGAAATAGTAGGCATCCGTTGGAGTACCTACAGAGTGGAGTGTCTTCAAATCTGTCTTCAGATTTGTCTTCAAATCAGTTTTCAGATTTGCATTCAAATCTGTCTTCAGATTTGTCTTCAAATCAGTCTTCAGATTTGTCTTCAAATCTGTCTTCAGAGTTGTCTTCAAATCTGTCTTCAGATTTGTCTTCAAATCTATCTTCAGATTTGCATTCAAATCTGTCTTCAGATTTGTCTTCAAATCTGTCTTCAGATTTGTCTTCAAATCTGTCTTCAGATTTGTTTTCAAATGTGTCTTCAGATTTATTATCAAATGTATCTTTACAGTTGTCTTCAAATTGGACAGAAAATGACACGCTACATTAAGGTGTTCCTACGGACAATGCATTCAAATGCTACCGTTCTGAAATTTTTTATAGGATGTTTGCCAATATTGTTGCAAATTTTCTACAAAATTTGATTCTGATAGCCTACTATACTTCGGAAATATTCAATGGCAAAATTGTTCATGCAATAACGCCGTAGATTTCAATTAGAAAGAATTCGTTCAGAAAGGATGGATAATGAAATGAAAAAAGCCGAGAAATTGTGTTGAGAAGACTTCTTCCCAAACTTATGTCCAAATATCAAGTCGATTGTCTCTTTGATTTTTAAGATATCGTCAGAAAAAGTATATGTTTTGGCATGCGTCGTTGCCGGCGTCTCGGCGTGGCCGCTATATTCTTTTAGAGCTGTACTGCGATTGGCTGAACGACAAACCCCTGTATCTCCGCCAATTTTGATTTTTTCAATTTGCACCCCAATACTTTTTTACTCAGATTGATGAAAGCTATTTATTCTCCATGGATCAACCAATAGTTAAGATTCACCCTGTATGTGGACATACGTCTCCAAATCTTATCAAATAGTCGTATAAATCCCAAAATAAGTAGTGAGTGAAACTGCATGTTGTCACTAAAAATAAAAATGTAAAAACATCGTCGGTAGTTCTGGGATTGAGCTTCCAATCAAGCATTTGGTTATTTCGAGTCGCTCTCTGAGGGCATAACGGTTTTTGAGGAAACTTTTCACTTTGAAGTCCCGCTAAAGACATTTTCACATCAATAGATCGAGTCGCAATTTGTTACATATTGAATGTAAGGGCAGTAACGATAGCTTCAAAAGGGCACAGCCATTACAGAGTTAACCACTCGAAATCCGATAATTAACATCATTGCCAGGTTCGCCACCGTTCGCCAGTCAAGGCAAGGTGTGTGTCAGGATAGAGTTACATGAATTATGCGGGAAATGTAACAGGTAATCGACTTCCTTCTCTCTCATAAGCCAATTACAGTTTAATTACATGCTGCAGAATGCGATTCAGTGAGCGAGGAATGCGATAAAGTCATATAGCTTTAACACGTGCAATTATCCTATTCGTCATCGCTCTCATGGTTACAGGACACGAATACGCCCTTTTTGCATACACCCTTTTTCCATCGGATAATTTTGAAGCATTTCGATAACTTGAACGATCACGAATAATATGTAATACCCTAGCACTCACAATAACGGCGATTATAACGACCATAATGACGGGAAAAATTACACGGAAAAAAAAGATTAGTTGCCATAACCAAGAAATGAGTTGACACAACCAATCGATTATTCTATTTCCCTAGCAACTCAAATGGTAATACCAATGATTCGAATGGTAATACCGACGATTTGAATGATAATACCGGCGATTCGAATGGTAGTCCCATCTATTCGCGGGGTAGTCCCAACGTTTGGATTAGTTAACCTAAGTACCCGAGTAGAAATTCAGCTACGGGGAATATCAGGCCCTAGCGTGGTAGCCGGATTTAAATCTAAGGCCCCTGCCTGGCAACCTTATACGGGCCTTGCAGGAAAGTAACGCAGCGCATGATCAGGGCCAGATTAAGTTTTCCAGATAAGGGCCGGATAGAGGCTGCCCTACTAAGCCCCTACTTATAAAAACGGCAAATAAATTACAAAATAATTATCTGCGCTCATCGAATTCTATTTATTTTGCACTTTCTATTGGATATTCAAGCTTATTTACTTTTCAGTACTTATTAATTGCTGAAAAAAACACATGTAAATTTATTTGCCGTTGGTGGGAATCGAACCTTGATCCTCTGGGTGACAGCTCTGCACCTTAGCCCACTCGGCCATTGACATCTTAGAAAGTTTATATATTTATTGTCAATTTGAAGTATACTTAAAATGAAAACACGTCAAGACTGCACATCCATTTATTGTGACTATAACCGAAATATTCAAAACTCAAACATGATGGGGCGGTCACCCATCCAGGTACTGGCGTTTGACGGTCAGTACCTGGATAGATTTCAAAGTAATTCTAGCGGTACAGTCCCGTAAAACGTGAGTTTCGGCGAAAATTTCGAATACTTCTCGATGGGATAAAGATGTGAAAAAATCCAGTATACGCAAGGTGCTGAAAGATTGATTTTGCATAACAATAATTTTTTTATGTTTTTAACGAATGCCGTATCTAACCCTTACACGAACCTGATAATGTAAATTTACGGCATGTTTTTAAAAAACGATGCCTTACGAAGACCGTATGCGGATCTGACCACGGAAAGTAAAGGTAAATTGGACAAAATCTTGGTCCAAATGCCACAGGAAGACCTTATGCGAAACGGATAAGGTCGATGAATGGCATGTCTATATAAGGTTACCATATGTAAAGCCTGACATCGCCCTGATCCGATGGAAAGACGGCATTTTTAAGGTAGAATGCCATATCTCGGCCTTACATGGACCTGGTCAGGTGACCTTACGACGACCCTTAAATAAGGTTACCGTACCTAAAACTGATCTGGACCTCGTGTGACAGCAGGCATGCCTGATGCAATTTCTGCTCGGGTAATCCAATCGAGAACTAATCTTGAATAGTTGAGGTTACTATTCGATACGGTTGAGGCAACTAATTTTTTAGACATTGTGTACAGCAAATCGAAAACGTAGTTGCCACAATCAAACATTTCTTTCCGTGTATATTCTTTTTTGTACGCCTTAATAACGGTGCGATTTTGGTCATAATAACAGAAAAATCATGGTCACCGTAATTTTAAAAATATTATAATCAAAATGGCGGTGTATAAAAACGACTGTGTTATTATTATACGTTCTCGTGAATGTTAGAATACCTACGTCAATCAATCTGACGTAAGCTCTGGTTAAACCTTTAAACTCACTGGCGTGCTAAGTTAATACAAAGTCTGAATGTCATAACCCATGGCAAATTAAACAGTTAGCCTGTGAAACAGTTTGTGTTACATCTGGATAGCCTTTCAGTGAATAGAAGCATGAATCTGTTATCTCGACAAACTGTCGCACATTTGTGATAACCTATGATACCCTTACGCTTGTACGGACCTCTGGTCTCTGATATCGTATTCACTGTGAAACTCGGTTAATGGTAGATCTTGAATAATATTACCGTGGTGTATAAATACGGTCTTGTAAATGTTGTTGAAGCAGTCATGAATATGAACACATGACGAACTTCGTGATGTTACAAGTTGTACATCAAAAGCGCAAGTTGAGATGCTAACCATATAATTATATTAAGACCAGGATTCAATGCTAATAGAATCTGTTGGGTCATGATAGTACAACCTCCAGAATCAGTCGTCAAAGTTGTTGACAAGGAAAACCAAGACCTACAAAATTAGCTTTTGGTACATCCTCCTTGCTCATTCTTTTTCCAGACATCAGTAGACTCTTTCCTTGGTTTGGCCTGAGGAAACCCGAGCTCGGGAGACGTGCAATAGCATCTTGAGCAGGTTCTACGAGAGTAACGAGCTGTGAAATGGAGGAGGTTGCCAAGGGCGAGCTACAAATTCACCTGCGAATGGAGAACACGACTACCACCGGAAAGCTCAGAAATATTATTACGACATGATATGAAAGTTGTAGGGCAACTTCGTTAATGGACCCAAGGATGCAATAATATATCTTTGTGTAGCAATATAAACTGAATATCAACACCTACACAAGGCCTTATACAGAAGACTGGTACCAGAGTTGTAAATCTCTAATTCTTCTAGAAATATAGTCGATGATATAATTGGCTTTATGATTACGTTTCCATAAAATTAACATGTGGCGATTATAATATGAAGTTTAAACTTTTCAATAGCTGCAAAAAATATTAATTTTCAATTCAATTTCATGGTAATTTACTTGAAAAAATGGAGAAAAGCAGTTAATGCATTACGAAAATAATGGAGTGTTTGTACTCTCCCATTTTTTCCGCATTTTTTCCCAAGGCTTGATTGAAAATGAGGTTTCTTTTCAGGTATATAAAAATTCACAAATCATTTCATAAAAGCTGCAGATTATTATTGCGAAATCATTAAGGTAAATGCCCCAATAGCCGGCCATCTTAGAGAACAGGAAACTGTAAAGTTATATTTCTTATACTAAAATGACCTTTCTATAATTGTAACCATAACTAATGCAAACCTTAGCTTTTCTACTTTTCGAAAAGCATCCATTAATTCATGTCAGGGGTATAGTTTTTTGTTAAAGTTAGGAAACAATTGAGAAAGTCGATGGACTAGTACCCGACCACCGATTTCAGGTAATGTCTAAATACCCGACCAAGCATGCCCCTATACGCAACCACCCGCCGATACGAGGCTATGCGATTCGTTGAAACTTCATTTTATTTCTTAAATTACACGCAACGTTTGGGATAATTTATGATAAATAATAACTAATAAAAAGGCTTACCGTGACGTGCAACCAGCATCAACTTGCCATAGAGGTTATGTTCGCTGAGTTTGTGTTGGCCGGGAATAGGCCGCGGTTGGATATCGGTACAGCGTACTGCGGATGCGCCCCAATAGCCAACCATGGAAATTGACGACTTAGCAGTGGTTTTTCGCAAATTTTAATGGAAGATTTATAAAGTCTATTTATTCGCGAATACCACAAGCCACGAATTATTGTGGAAATCGTGAAAATAACAGCGTCATAAGCTTAACAACGTTACGCCAATTCTTAACGAACTGGCTAAAAGATATGCGCCGATCCTCTGAGCGGCGTCTGCAGTGCACAATATCTTTAAAAAACGTCAACAAAAAAATTAATGACTATTTTTATTATTGGCCTATGCAGACATAAAGAATTGCAAAAATGGTAGAACTAGTTATTTATTTATTTCATATTCATAATTTCTTAATTTTAGTCAATGTTTGTGTCAGTGGTTGGAGACTGATACATGGTTGGGTACCGAGGCGTTTACCTTACTGCAAAATAAATTGTACTTTAAATTTTATTTCTTAAAGTAATGGGGCTTTACAACACTGACTGGTACTAATCAAGTAAATTGTCGTTTTTTTTCATTTTCTCTTTGTCATCACATACAAAGTATGTAAAAAGTGAAAGTATTGCGATTTAAAAAAATTAGTCTCAGATTTTGATGTAAATGGAGTCAGCTTAGACCATGTGGCATTCAAATACAACATTTCATTGAATGCAAAGAAATATTTGCTTGAAATCAATGAAATAAATTGAAACCACCGAGTTCTTTGGAATAAAAGAAATCTTTTTTCTCGGTGTATGTTTCATATGACGAACAATGATTCACTATGATATTCTGTTTATGTATGTAAAATCTACACAAATTTATACATAACCTGAACGATTTAAAATTCCTATTTATTGACTATATTTTATTTTCATTTCGGGGTACTTTTTATTTTCTATACTTTCATTGGATTCGTTTCAGAGGAGTTATTCAAAAGCATATATGAGTAAGCTATTTTATTTATCCTTCTCGCGGGGTTTTCCAACGTACCGAGGTATTATTTCCACCCAGTGCTGCTAACCGATACGACTGCGAAGAGAAACAAGTTGAAAGTGTTCATCCAACGGGAGAGCGCAGGTGAAACCTGCGAGAGAATGAAAACGTGTCGTGCAACGTCGCTGCTGTGGCTGCTGTGATCCCAGGAACAATTCCCCTACGGGAAGATATCCTATGGGAATAATGTGTGTTGACTCTCTATGCAAACGAGGACTGAAAGTAAATGTGTTTGCGGAGCTTCTGAAACGAGCTTGTTTTCCCGAATAAGGAGTATTTTATGCCGTTCCGGTGTACAAAAGCGAACATTAGCCAGCTGGGGTCGCGAACGATGCATACTAAGTAAGCCGCTGCACGGTACTTAGCATTCTCTATTATTATGAATCGCATGTTGGCTCGCTTCACTGACTCAAAACGATGTTCTATACATTTCTATCGCGCTGTGTCGCTCCGTTATCAAATCATACGAAATCGACTAAAATCATTGTTGGTATTAAATCCAGTGACGAAAAGACCTTCATTTTAAACGTGTGAAAAAAATCACAACAATTTAACGCATAGAGTAAAACATATATACCAAAGTTGTAAATCCCCATTAATTCATGAGATATAGGTGACAGTACAATTTGTTTTGTAATCATGATTTCATAATAATAATATGTAGTGATTATAAAATAGAGTGTAAACATTTGAATAGCTGAAAAAAATAATAATTTTCGCTTTAATATTGCAAGAAATAGTGGAAAAAATGGAAGAAATAAGTAATGCATTACTTTTTTTTCCATTTTTTCAAAAGGATTACCGTGAATTTTTATTGAAAAATAATAATTTTTGCAGACATTCTAAAGTTTAATCATCGTATTACAATCGCTACATGTTATTATTATAAAATCGTAATTATAGAGCTGATCGTATCATCAACATTATTTCTATAAGTATTAGGCATTTACAACTCTGATATATACACTCAGAGAAATCGTAATAGTACAGTCAACTATAAAGTGACAACTATTCATTTTTATTACATGCAACTATTTTGCTTCCTCATAGAGGAAGCTTTGTTTTCATGAAAATTTTTTTTTTCGAGATTTTCATGTCAGTACACTCAGAATGGGCCAAAACGTCGAGAAAAGTGATTTAGAAAAAATGTCTGTATGTGTGTGTGTGTGTAACATACACACATACACACATGTGTATGTGTGTATGTTACACGATCGAAAAATGTAAACCTTTATAACTCGGGAATGCCTTTAGATATCAAGCTGAAATTTGGACCATAGATAGAGGGGTCAAGCCTCATCGTTCATACAGACTTTTGTTAAAATCCACTTCATCGTTAAATTATTACGCGTTTTTTAATTTTTTGAAAAAAGTCTGTTTACGCGATAACTCTTTCAGTTTTCGAGATATTGATCTTAAAATTGGTATGGATGTGAGCTTTCATACGCCGGTGATCGCTATTGAATTTGGTTAAGATCGGTTGAACCGTTAAAATTTTATGATGTTTTGAATTTTTCAAAAAATTGACATTATCGCTCTATTGTAACTTTTTCAAAACGTAAGATTGCGAGCTCAAATTTTGTATATAAATGAAACAATATTCAGCCATTATATATGTATAATTTAGTGACGAAGGGTATGAAATTTTTGATTTTATGGAATGTTGAATTATTTTTAAAAATATACATTATCACATTCACTTTCGGAAACGCTCTAATAATCACGAAATAATGTAATAACGAAATAGAAAAAGCGAATCCACAACATGTATATTTATCTATTTAAAACAAGGATGCAAAGTAGAACCTTGCACATTGCTTCCTCATTATTTTTCGCGATTTACGAAGTTTCCTCTATGAGGAAGCCAAAAATTGTATAACATACTTCCTTATAGAGGTAGCTTTGTAAATCGCGAAAAATAATGAGGAAGCAAGGTTCTACTTTGCATCCTTGTTTATAGTTACGATAACTACGAAAATAGTTATGGTAACTATTTGCTAGTTATAGTAAGTATTTGATAGTTGTGTCAACTATAAAAAATTGTTGTACCAACCATAAATGAATAGTTGTCACGTTATAGTTACTAATACCATAATTTTCTCTCAGTGTACACGGAAAGAAAAGATTAGTTGCCATAAACAAAAAATGAGTTGGCACAACCAATCGATTATTCTATTTCCCTTATAACTCAAATGATAGTGTCCACGATTTGAATGGTCATCCCAACAATTCGAATAGTAGTCACAACGATTTGAATGGTAGATTCAACGATTGGATTAGTTACACTTACTAATTTCGCGGGAATTAATCGTGAATAGTTGAGGTTACTATTCGATATGGTTCAGCCAACTAATTTTTGAGACCTTTTGTACAGCAAATTGGAAACGTAGTTGCCCCAACCAAATTTTCTTTTTTTCGTGTACAGTAGAACGTCGATTATCCGAACTAATTGAAAACGACTGCCGTTCGGATAATCGAAAATTCGGATGGCCGAACATCAATTGTTTGTGAGGGGGGAGGGTGACACTGAAAAGCTCACAATATTAGAATACATATATTTAATGACAATTAAGATTTTCAATATATTTAGCATATATTACATATTTTGATAACGGATTCTATTTAATCTCCGATTTTGTTGGAAAAAACATCGAGGATTTTCTTCTACTTTACGACGAAAATTTTGTTTAGCGCTACCAAATTATGACAAAGTTGTTTGGAAAACCGAAAATTCGGGTAATTCTGCCACCTATCACCAAAATGAAATTGTGTCCCGTGTAATGAAATTGTGTCCCGAAATGTAATATGTATAAAGCCCTTGGAAGACTGCTGGGGCTTTAGACGTTGATTGTCCGGTGTAAAAGAAGTACACCGAGCGAAAAAGTTTCGTTGAATCACGGAAATCTTCACCAATGAAATTGAATACGTATCAGAACGACGTTCTTTACGTATACGTACGTATAGATTCCAAGGTTCAGGTCGAGTTGGAATACGACAACTACGTGAAAATGGATCTGAGTCTCGAATTACACGAGGACTACGGATGTCTTCTGATCATTCTGAAGTTCTGGATATCATCGTAAACTACCTACGCATGGAATCGTCCTTGAAAACTGACTTAAACCTCAAAAGGTGTCCTGTAAATGATGAGGTCTACCTAAAACCGGATCTAAACGTCTATCATTAAGAAACCGTCATCCAGGAACCTCGGAACGTTAGCATAGCTCTACGAAGTGAAAGAACACACTTTGCTATTCAACAAAAAAAAATGACCTGCATCTTTAATGTAGCGGTGAATGTGCTCCAATGGTTTAATAATTTCATTGATTCACGGCTACTATAACAGCACGATATATTTGATATAAATAATTTCACAATTTCCTCTAGCAGACTTCTGCGCGCTGCGTAGAGTCCGTGTGTCGGTGCAGCGATCTTATTTAATACATATAATATATATAATCAGAATTCCCAAAAATTAAGAGATCTAACAAATTTTTCCAATAATTCCAAATCTTATTGAATCGGAAACTCTTTATAGATTTGACTCAAATTGATTACCAATTGTCCTTTAACATTCTTTCAATTATAAATTAGTATTTAGCTTGATAACTTCAAATTTGCGAGGTCTGGAGCATTTCCAGTGCTTAGAAAAAAATGTAAGTCCTATCATTATATGGGGCTTTACATTTTTAGGAAAGCAGTACGACCTCTTTGCTCAAAGAAATAAATACAGGATTTCCAATTCTGGAAACCTGGCATGGATTTTGCTAAAAATAACAGTGAACAAAGAGGTCTGATTTACTTAACTACAGAATTTCAATTCTCCCCGATCTCTTCGCTTATCATCGTATTCACGATTGTTCTGTTGATCCGCATGTAGTGACTCCGCGTACGCCTGGTTTTGTTGCTGCCATAAAGACTACGTCGCACTTTGTCGTTCAACATCATAGGCTTAGTTTAATATTCGCAATTAACACATAATCTGGAAACCCCGAAATATTGTAAAGTCAACCAACTTGGGAATTCAAACCTCGCGCGCCCGATATGCTTGACAAAACTGTCAGAATTGCAACTGTCAAACGTGTTAAACGTCAAACGTGTTAAACTCGGTCTCGGTCTCGATCTGATCTCGCGCCAATTTGGACCAATCGCAACGCGAATAACGCGATGACAATGGACCAACTCGCACTTCGATAAAATCTCGCTACATACTTTTTAGAGAAGGATTCTTCTCAGCAATATCCATTTTCTGAATCATTAATATCATCAAAAATAATTTAAAAAATAGTTAATAGGGAAAGAAAAAAAACAATATCCGGCTGTGAAAACGAGATTTCGAGCGAAATTCAAGACGAGAATGAGGGAATAATCTTGCTATGTCGATAATCTCGGATTGAAATGACAATCGAGCTGTCAAATTCCGAGACTGCGTCTTGATCGCGACTTTTCACGCATCACTAATTTTAAACGTGTGAAAAAAATCACAACAATGAAACGCATAGAGTAAAACATATACAGTAGAACGTCGATTATCCGAACTAGTTGGGAACGACTGCCGTTCGGATAATCGAAAATTCGGATAACCGAACATCAGTTGTTTGTGAGGGTAACACTGAAAAGATCACAATATTATAATACATATATTTAACGACAATTAATATTTTCAATATATTATATATTTTGATAACGTATTCTATTTAATCTCCTATTTTCTTGGAAAAAACATCGAGGATTTTCTTCAACTTTACGACGAACATTTTTTTTCAATGCTGCCAAATTATGACAAAGTTGTTTGAAAAATCGAATATTGGGATAAACGAAATCATCGTTCCAATGATTGACGTTTCGAACAATCGACGGTCTACTGTAGTTCATTTAATAAAGCACATTAAATACATTATGAATGTGACTTATAATTTAAATAGGTAGATCGCCAGTGATATAATTTAAGTGATGCGTGGATTCGATATATTAAATCAACACCCGCTTAATCGAATATTGCGTGCAAACCGTGTTAGAAAAGGTGACCGGCGCTCGGTTACAGTTAACGTACATGCATTGTCTTAGAGTTTAGCCAGGCTCGGCCAGGATTGAATTCAATTATCAATTTTCCTCGGTGATTTAACAAGCTCGAATCGCGATATCGCGTGTCCGCATATAGGTATAGTATGAATCAAGCCTTGCATGCAACAATAACAAGGCGAGGATCTGGGCCCTACTCGCTAGCTTCTGTTCCGTGTACCTCCGATCGTCGGTAAAACGGATTACGCGCCAGTTCAGGCTTAACTCTCATGACACCATACTATCACAGCTGTACCAACCAAGCCAACAAGATAATTACTCATTTTGCGTATAGTTATATTCTTCAAAAAGCTTCGCCTTATAATAGAACCTTGTACGTTGTTTCCTTATTATTATGTAGATTTTACAAATCTACTTCTCTGAGGAAACATATTGAACAATATTGGCTTTCTCATAAAGTACGTTTTGTTTATTGCTTCCTCATAGAGGAAGATTTGTTTACATGAATATTTTTTTTAGAGATTTTCATGCCAGTATGCTTAGAATTGTCCAAAACGACGAGAAAAGTGGTTTAGGAAAAATGTCTGTATGTATGTGTGTGTGTGTCCTGGGTTCCGAAAATTCGGTGAACTATTACTCAGTAACCGTTCGAGCGATATGGCTAAAATTTGGCACGCAAGTGGAGTAGTTGCCCCGTTTTGAATGTTAAGATTTTGAAAAAAAAAAAAATCAGCCATTTTGATTTTATGGTACTTTTAATTTTTTGAAAAAAGGGCGTGGTCCCTCTAACTTTCGTAAAAATTAGACGAGTTTGCAAAATAGTTGTTTATAAATAAATGTACGTTCAGTGTTGTTGGCCATTGCATTTGGGCGAAATCGGTAAAGCAGTTCAGATTTTATAGATTTTTGAATTTTTCGAAAAAAATCATTTTTTTTATAAATCACGTCGAATTTCACCAATTTAACCGAAATGTTTTACAGACGAAAAGGAACATGCAGCTATGCCACGTACCAAATTTGACGATGATTGGTAAAGTGGTTAAGATTTTACGACATTTTGAAATTTACAAAAAAAAAAAAAAACGATTTTCGCTCTAGCATCAGCAAAAGTTGATAATGCGAGACAAAAGTTTGTACTCAATGGAAATAAGAATGCAAAGTAGAACTTTACACATTGCTTCATATATAATTTTTATTTTTTTAAATTTATAATGACCGCTTGTCCCAAAATAGAATTGCTCATAACTCTCGAACGGCGTGACGAATCGAGATGAAAATTTACACAAAAGAGGAGGATAAACTCCGTTTTCGTTATTTCGATTAAGGTAGTCCTTGCGCATTAAGCTGAGGTCAAATAAGTTTTCGAAAAATGGGAGGGAATTGCAAACACTATTCGCCAATATAAAAACAAGGATGCAAAGTAGAACCTTGCACAATGCTTCCTCATTATTTTTCGCTTTTTACAAAGCTTCCTCTATGAGGAAGCCAAAATTGAATAACATACTTACTCATAGAGGTAGCTTTGTAAAAAGCGAAAAATAATGAGGAAGCAATGTGCAAGATTCTACTTTGCATCCTTTTTACTTTTTATTCTTCAGTGAACTCTGGACAAGTCCATTAGAAATAATGACAATAATGGCATTACATATGCACTATTACAATTTATGCATTAACATATTAAGGGATCTTTCCAATGTGACGGCCCGAAAAATAGCCTATTTTCACGATTTTTTTTCGGACGGTTACTATACGCCGATCAATCTGAAATTTTTATGACATATTAAGGTAATCATGAATGACAGAAAATGATTTTTTATAGGACGATTTTTATTGTTTAAATATATTTTTTTAATTGTTGAAAATAATGTTGATAAAAAAGATGGCCTCATGGTGGACATTCTAGGGGTCGCAGATTTGATCTGAAAAAAAAAACTCAAAGGATTATTAATTAGTATGCGATTGGCTATCGCGCTATGGAGACTTTTTTTTTTAATCAAAATTGACAAAATGGCGGCGGTTTGAACAAAAAGTACCGAATTTAGCCGTTTTTTTCACCAGTTTTTCTTTTAAAAAAATGGGAAGATATAAAAAAAAAGAAAAACTTCCATAGCACGATAGAAAGGAGCGTGAAGAATATTCTCCTAAAATTTGAAAACGATCGCTTGAAAACTGTTCCCTGGAGAATGTCCACCGTTTTGAAAAATGTCGTTTCGAGAAAAGCGCGTTTAAAGTTTCGAGTGTAGAAATTTCATGGACCTAAATTGTGTACTTACGACTAATCGGCGATGCCAGGTCCATAAAGTATGCCAGCGAAGTATTCCGACTTTCGCTCTAAAGATTTGAGAGGATGTTTTTGACCATATTTACCAATGGATAAGACAAAAAAAATCGATTTTTTTTTCACACTGTAAAGATCCCTTAACGCACGCTTTGTGGAGTTTGTTTTACAATTTAAAGAATTGTTACAACGTAGTCTGCCAACAGGCCATCGACCGAGGTTCTTCAGTCCAGAGTTTTCTTTGGTACATTTAATTAATTAATTATAAGGGTGGAAACAAGTCAATAAATATTTACTACATAATCTCGAAATTGACACAATACAATATGTTTACGATGTTTTTCATTTTGCCAAGAAAAGTGTTATTAAATAATGTTGGCAAAATTCTCGAACTCACATTTTCGGGAATTTGCACAATCACGGTATGTGTTTTATAGAGGTTTTTTCTATTGTGACGTGCTGATGTAATTTGCAGGCATTTTTTTCATATCGATTTTTTACTAACGAGAGCCAGAGAGTTCTCGTTAATTTTTCTATCCATTAACGGCCAAAACGTGCGTTATCGTTTTGCGGTGGCGAGTATTAAAATTGATTATCTGCTATCGAAATTTCAAGCTTTTTCAAAATTCCGACGTTCCATCGCTTGTCAATTGACGTTTCATAAAATTAGAAATTCCACTGCCGAGATTTTATAACCGCGAAAATCGTCGATCGAAGCCATAACTTTTCCTTCACAAATGCAGTTACGCAGTGCATAATGCATTACGAAGGGAGAGGACGACGAGCGACCGCGCTGGAAGCCGTTTCCGTATCCAATAGGGTTTTTCGATGTAACACGCTCCCGGTTTCACGTCGTGCCAATATGCAGTAAACCGGGGATTTGGAGCACTTTTCTCTCGTCAGGCTCCGCGAACCGGAGATCTCGACGTTCCAACGAAAAGCCATCGAAAAGAAAAGCTAAATCTAGTTTTCGTATCGCCGATTTAATGAAAATTTAGCGGTATTAGCGGTACATTATCACTTCACGCAGATTCGACATTCTAAAGGGCGAATAAGTACCAATTAAATGTATGTTCGCATCCTTATAAAGTAACTTCGAATCTCGGATTGTAAAAGGCAGCAAATGGATGTTTAAGGTAGCAACTGTTTTGTAAAAGCTGGATAATTTTTAGGCGCGATCCACTCGGAGAAATCGTAGTAGTAGAGTCAACTATAAAGCAGAGTTGTAAATCCCCATTAATTCATGAAATATAGTTAACAATACAGTTTGTTTTATAATTATGATTTCACAATAATAATATGTAGTGATTATAAAATATAGTGTAAATATTTGAATAGTTGCAGAAAATACTAATTTTCGCTTAAATATTTGAAGAAATAGTGGAAAAAATGGAAGAGATAATTAATGCATTACTTTCTTAATGCATTAATTATGTTTCTTCATTTTTTCAAAAAGATTACCATGAAATTTTATTGAAAAATAATAATTTTTGCAGCTATTCAAAAGTTTAGTCATCACATTATAATCACTACATGTTATTATTGTGAAATCATAATTATAGAGCTCATTGTATCATCATCATTATTTCTATAAGTATATGAGACATTTACAACTCTGCTATAAAGTGGCAACTATTAATTTTTAGGCCATGAAACTATTTTCATAGTTATGGTAACTATTTGGTAGTTATAGTAATTATTTAACAGTTGTGGCAACTATTACAAAATTGTTCGTACGAAGTAAACAAGGATGCAAACTAGAACCTTGAATATTGCTTCCTCATTATTTTTCGCATTTTACAAAGCTACCTCTATGAAAAAGTATGTTAACCCATTTTGGCTTCCTCATAGAGAAAGTTTGTAAAAAGCGAAAAATAATGAAGAAACAATGTGCAAGGTTCTACTTTGCATCCTTTTTTTAATTAGATTAATAAACATATTGTGAATTCGCTTTTTCTATTTCGTTATTATTAGAACGTTTCCGAAAGTAAGTGTGACAACGTATATTTTAAAAAATAATTCACCATTCCATAAAATCAAAAATTTCATACCGTTCATCACTAAATTATATATATATAATGGCTGAATATTGTTTCATTTACATACAAAATTTGTGCTCACTGTCTCAAGTTTTGCAAAAGTTACAATAGAGCGATAATGTCAATCTTTTTAAAAATTAAAAAAAACCATAAAATCTGAACCACTTTACCGATTTGAACCAAATTCAATACCAAACAACATTGAGTGCACCTGCTCTTAAAAACAACTATTTAGCAAAATAGACTAAATTCTACGAAAATTAGAGCGCCCACGCCCTTTTTTCAAAAAATTCAAAACGGCATAAAATCAAAGTTTGTGTATAGAATTAGTCAAAAACTGCAACAATTAAAGAGGAGATGGTGCTTCACTCGTGTACCAAATTTCAGCTCGATAACTAAAACCATTCTTCAGTTATAGGCGATTGAATTTTCGAAGTTGTATACATACATACACATACATACAAACATTTTTTTAGACCATTTTTCTTGACGTTCTGGACCATTCTGTGTATCCTGACATGAAAAAATCGAAAAAAACATTTTCATGAAACCATAACTTCCTCTACGAGGAAGCAAAATGAATAGTAGTCACTTTACCCGCGTAAAAATAATTATGTCAAATTGTGATCATAAATTGACATATCTCAAAAAGTGCCATTTTTGAAACGCATTAAGATGAAAAATCTTAGAAAAGTTCAAATCAATTTTGAGATCGATTTGATACCAAGTTTTTTTTACTTACTTAAGCGCGATTATTGCGCTGAAATTCAATTGTATACAATTGATTTTGAGCTGAAATGTACAATAATTGTGCTCACATCAGTAAAAAAAAAACTTGCTATCAAATCGATCTCAAAATCGCTTTAAAATTTTCTAAGATATTTCGTCTTAACGCGTCTCAAAAATGGCACTTTTTGAGATATGTCGATTTGTGATCACAATTTGACATAATTATTTTTACGCGGGTATAGTTACTAATACCATAATTTTCTCTCAATGTAGCAAATATAATTCTATCTCCGGTGTCAGAATCTAGGGCAGGGCAAGAAAATGGGCCGTTCATCTTAGATATGTAGTCACGCAGCTATCGACTCTCCCCGCAAACTTAAGGCACGTGGTAAAGGCAGTAATGTGCCGAATATATTATGAAAAAGAGCCAAATCCTAGCTGCATGGTATGCAAAATTCGTTTGTGGAGGGAGTTATAATGGAATCTGGCATATTCCACACGTGGATGAAAGGCACTGATCTCGAAACAGAGAGACACCCTATGTGTATATTTAGCAGCATGAGGATTTTCCCAACGGTGTGAGGGTGAAAAAAGGAAGCATGATGCCCGAGAGTCTCCAAGAAAAGGGGAAAAAACGAAGAGACGTGTGTCGGAGGGTTTCAACTTCAAGCGAACTCCGGGAAAAAACCAATCGAGCAGGAGTCAAGGGTTTTTTTCCATGTGACTCCATCGTCTTTTGCCCTCCTCCTCCTCCTCCTCCTTCACCTTCACTTCGTCTCCTTTTCCTTCTAGACTTTCATCCTTTTCCGGTGGACAGAACCCGTCGCTCCTTTTTCGCACGATGTGAATTTCGCCGGAGAAAATAATCTATTATTCGGGTAGCCGGTGCAGAAAAGGATATTTCTACTGGCAGCGTGACGCTCAATAAGTAGTACAGTAGAGCAGGTCGATAGGGAGATTTTCAAAAGCGTCTGGCCCGAACTCTATTGTGTTCATCGAGATTATGCCTCGCGAGTTCGTGGAAATGCCTCTTAGAATATTATTGTATAAATATAGATAGGTTATACAAAAACGCTGTTGTGTGTGACTGTGGACAGTTCGCTTTCGGTTTTACATTATATTTCGTTTGTGAACAATAGAAAGGAGAGTTCTCTTAAGTTCTATCGTTTAACTTAAGTCCACAATAGTTACAAACAAAGAAAACTTAGTGGAAAAAATTACTAATTACGAATGCTTACGTATTTATCATTGGATGCATTACAATGGTGACCATAAAAAGAAACAGTACAAATACTTGAATTTCAATACTATCTTTTCTTTGAATGATCTCCAACTCAATGAAAAGTAGTTACATTGTTTCGAAGAAACATTTCTTTAAACCAATGAACCTTTTTCATTGATTTCAAAGATATCGTCTCTGATTCAATGAAACCTTCTTCTTATCATCTCAAAATTTCAAAACCTATTTTTTCCCGAAGTACGCGGCAGATAAAGCTAAAATTTTGTGAGTATGTAAGGAAGTACGGCAGAATTAAGCTAAGCTTCTGGCTCCTCGAAACTCGAAGCCGTTTGTTCGGGAGAACCGGAAAATAAAAAAGTGAGGTTAGGTGCGAGAGAGAGATCAATGAAAACTTTTCTTTGAACAGATGAAAACGTCTCTTTAAAACAATGAAACTGTTTCTTTAGTAGTAGTAAAACGACATTTTATTGACCTCTTTACAATCTGTATGTATCACCTTATTATTATTATTACTATTATATATATATATACCAGCGTAGAGGCCAATTGGCCATTGACCGTCCTTCAGCCTGGATGTTCGTTCTTTATTGATTATTATACTTAATACTAGATCGAATAAATAACTGTATACATTATACATTAGTCTTGATCTGATAGGTTCGAGAGAATTTCAAAGAGCGTTTCTGTTGGGAATTTGCATTTGCTTACAGTGCCAAGAGGAATTATGTTACAGAACTGTTTCTTTATTATATGCTCACTAAATAAATCTTTATTTACAGGCAATGAAATGTTCTCTTTGAAATTCAAATGAAAAAAAAAATAAATCCACCCATTTCTTTGGCGTCAATGAAATCTTTTCTCTCGGTGTAGTTATCATCCATGTTGTTGTCTTAAGGTAGTATGAGCATCTTGTCTGACGTCACACAAGTTCGAGGGAGATTGAGAGAGAATTACGAACAGTTCTCGATGACAAAAAACTGAAAAAATCAAGCATATGGAAGGTGCTAAAGAGATTATTTTGGCATAATAATAATTTTTTAAATGTTGTTAACATTTTTAATGTTAACATTTTAAAAAACACAATTTTCAAACATCACACAAAATTCGGGAAAAAATCATAAGTATGCAGAAAATTAAAAAAATCATTTTCACAAAAAAAAAAGAAAATTAGGTTGCCGGGTATTATGTTAAACAATTATTTATTTCAGTAATTTGTTAATAACAGTTTTTAATTATTATTGTGCTAAAGTAATCTCTTTAGCACCTTCCATATTCTTGATTTTTTTCAGATTTTTATCTCATCGAGAACTGTTCGTGATTCTCTCTCAATTTGCCTCGAACTTGCGACATCAGACAAGACGTTCATAATACTACCTTAAGGGTATCTCAGCATAGGACTTGAAACAAGTTACGATTACGCGTCCGAATAGATCTAACAGATAATTTCGGAGGATGTTGTAAATAGATTGCAGCGTCAGTAGCTTGCAACGACGGTTCTCTTGGTATCGAGACGCCTTTACATTTTCCGCGTTAATTGAAGCTCGTTATCGTTGGCCTGATAACGAGATCCGGACGTTAATTGTCTCTCGACTGACCACGATCGATGAAGTCTGTGTTGCTGATGTTCCTGGTGTTCCTCGTGTTAATGTCAAACCTTTAGTTACCGTCATCATGTTCGAGCGACCTGATTTTCGATGACTCCCTCTATTCTATGCTCAATTCCGAATTCTATATTATTTCAATTAGAAAATATCTGAAGCCAATTAATTGGCGAGCTCATATTTAACCACACTGTAAAAAAAAATCAACTTGAAATTTAAGGTACAAGTACTGGAAGTTTTTATGCATAAACTGATATATTAAATTTAACATACAAGCGTGATGTAAAATTAATGTATGGTACAGAAAATTCAATAATTTACCTTAATTTTACAGCAAAAGTATTTAAATATTAATTTATTTATTTAGTATTAATTTACTTGAATTTCACAGTAAAAATATTGAAATATTAATAATTTGCTTTAATTTTACCACAATTGTACATTAATTTTAGATGATGAGTTTATGCATAAAAACTTGCAGTTTTTTTAACAGTGCAAGCACTTACTGGCACTCGTTCGATTCTTCTCACTAATTTTTTCAACATATCTTGATTACACTCTGTTTATGTCAATAATCAATTGATTACATTTGCATTGAAACTTTCGACAAAATTTTCGTAATTTTTCTCACTTGCTGAGAATGTAGCTATAATCTTGGTGAAGATTAAACTTCGAGAACTTGAGGGAGTGTTTCGTCGAGTATACTACTTTGCACTTACGAAATGGGCAATGTACGAAGCCCAGAGGGCCCCACAGGGTCTGTAGTACTTGGTGAATACCGAGGCAAGATATTCTCGTGCTCTCTCGTCATAGCAGTCAAGGTTTTAGGAAGCCCCAAGGTGCACCACGTCTGGTTGGTACATCATTGAACATAATCTCTGTAGTAAAGCTCATCCAGAAGGCCTTGTACGCTTACACGACAACCGCCTGAACTCGAGAATTTCTACAGTCTGCCGCACCCTGATTCTACACAAACAATCTCTATACAGACCCAACTCTACACGAGTAGTTGTACACTTTTTTTTCTAAACACACCTGAATTACAATGGGTTGAGAAAAAAAAACGTCCGACTGAAAAAATATGTGTAATAAATAAACAAATTAAGTAAATAGGCAAAGTAGAACTTTGCACATTGCTTCCACATTAATTTTCATCTTTTGCAACGCCGTCTCGACTCGCGGCGAAGCAAAAAATAAAGAAAAGATTAAAAAAAATAAATAAAGAAAAAAATAAAGAATAAAGAAAAGAAAGTTTCTTTATTTTATTGTCTGTTTCCTCATAGAGGAAGCTTTACGAAAATGAAAATTATTGACGAAGCAATGTGCAAAGTTCTACTATGCATTCTTGTTTTAAATACAAATTAAAGAAGTACGAAAACAACAATTTTCATAAATGCAAAATTCTATAAAATCTGAAACGCTTTGTGTATTTTGCTTAAATTCAATATCGATCGCCATTTTTCATTGCTTTATTCGTCAAAAGCTGTTTAAGCTCATTATCTAAAAAATGGTGGCAGCTACAGAACATACAGAGATTTTTTGAAAAATTCAATGTCTTATAAAGTCTGAACCACTTTACCAGTCTTCACCAAATTGGATATCTACTACAACTGGATGTTAATTTTACCTTGCAAAAGATTTGAGCAGGTTTGGTCGAAGTTAACTTGAATAAGAACGAAAACAAAATTTTTTCGAACATTCAGAATTTTATAAAATCTGAACCGCTTTATGGATTTCGCTCTAATTCAATACCGCCCTTCATTTTTCATTTTTCTATTTGTCCAGGACTATTTAGCTCATTAGCTAAAAAATTGCGGAAGCTAGAGAACATACAGACATTTTTCGAAAAATTGAAAGGCTTATAAAATCTGAATTATTTTTTCAATTTTTTCGAAAATGTCTACATAAGAAGGGACGTTTCTTTTCTACCAGCGTGCCAAATTTCAGCTTGATTCTTAAAGCCATTTTCGAGATACAGCGGTTTGAATTTTGCAAGCGTACCACACACATACATACACATCTACATTAGGGCTGTTCAAAAAAACATAATTTTCTTATAATCGGCTGCTCCTGAAATCCTGTATTGTTTATCACAAAAAAAAATTTTTCGCGAAAGCTAATAGTTGTGCGATGATATTAAGTAGTGCCGCATCAAGGCCAAAATTCATGAAAAGCGGCGATTTCTATAAATTTTTTTTTTACGTGGTGAAGCGCTCATGGAGATTGTGGTTGCTTTCGATAGACTATGAAATTGTGTAAAGGCAGAAACATGTTCGATAATGTTTAGTACTGCCGCATCGACATTGAAGTTACCAAAATCAAAAAATTAAATCCTTTAAAACATTGAAATATTCGTCTGCTCATCGACTATTTCGGGCGATTTCAAATGAAAAAATGGCTCTTGAAACGGGAGTCATGTATGATCATAATCATGATGATGATAAGCGATTTTCGAATTTTGGGAAACTGCGATATCGATGCGGCAGTACTAAATTTGATCATACAGGACTCCCGTTTCATGAGCCATTTTGTCATTTGAAAACGCGCGAGATAGTCGATGAGCAGATGAATATTTCAATGTTTTAAAGGATTTCATTTTTTATTTTGTTAACTTCAATGTCGATGCGGCAGTACTAAACATCGGACATGTTTCTGCCTTTACACAATTTCATAGTCTATCGACAGCAACCACAATCTCCATGAGCGCTTCACCAAGTAAAAAAAAAATTTCTAAAAATCGCCGTTTTTAATGAATTTTGGCCTTGATGCGGCAGTACTTAACAACATCGGACAACTCCCAGCTTTCGCGAAAACATTTTTTTTTGTGATAATCAATACGGCATTTCAGGAGCAAGCGATTATAAAGAAATTATGTTTTTTTGAACAGCCCTAATATACATACATACATCCGGACATTTTTTTCTAAACCACTTTTCTCGACGTTTTGGACCATTTTATTATCCTGACATGAAAATCTCGAAAAAGATTTTTTTTACGGAAACGAAGCTTCCTGTATGAGGAAGCAAAAGGATGCAAAGTAGAATCTTGCATATTGCTTTCTCATTATTATTCCTATTTTACAAAGCTACCTCTATGAGGAAGTATGTTAATCAATTTTGGCTTCTTCATAGAGGAAGATTTGTAAAAAGCGAAAAATAATGAGGAAGCAATGTGCAAGGTTCTACTTTGCATACTTGTTATAATTAGATAAATAAACATTTTGTGAATTCGCTTTTTCTATTTTGTTATTCCGTTATTTCTAAATTATTAGAGCGTTTCCGAAAGTAAATATGATAACGTAGATTTCTTAAAAGAATTCAACATTCCATAAAATCAAAAATTTCATACCGTTCGTCACTAAATTATACATATATAATGGCTGTATGTTGTTTCATTTACGTACAAAATTTGAGCTCGCTATCTCAAGTTTTGCAAAAGTTACAGTAGAGCGGTAATGTCAATTTTTTGAAAAATTGAAATTTCCATAAAATCGGAACCACTTTACCGATTTGAGCCAAATTCAATACCAAATAACATTGAGTGCACCTGCTCTTATAAACAACTATTTAGCAAAATAGACTAAATTTTACGAAAGTTTGAGCACCCACGCTCTTTTAAAAAAAAATTCAAAACCGGTATAAAATCGAAATTTGTCTATATAATTTGTCAAAAACTGCAACAACTAAAGAGGGGATGCTTCACTTGTTTACCAAATTTCAGCTCGATAGCTAAAACCATTCTTCAGTTACAGGCGTTTGAATTTTCGAAGTTGCATACATACATACACACACACTCGTACTCGACGTTTTGGACCATTCCGAATACCCTGACATGAAAATCTCGAAATTTTTTTTTTGTCATGAAAATATACTTTTCTCTATGAGGTAGAAAAATTATGAAATAATAATCACTCGTGTATTATTTCACAATTTTCTATTCACACAATTTCTTTATTAATCACACACATTTCTTCAGTCGAGTATTTTTTAATTTTTATACAATTATTTTAATTTCATCGTTTTTGAAGTGAGTCTAATAATTCACCGTAAAAACGGTGTTCAAATACTCGTTTAGAGCTGAATCTGTAGGAATAAATTCTACAGAATCGAGGTGCTGCACTGCAGTCCATTGAAATGATTTTTTTTTCTTAATAATGTCTTCCCTATTTCGAGTTACAATAGAGACACGACGATTAATCTAATTCAAGGTTTGCGAGTGTTAGCCAAAAACGGTGAAACACGAGATAATTAAGTTAATGGTACATATATCCAGGCGGAACAGCGGGGGTAAAAGCAGTGGCGCTACGAGGAGCGGAGAAAGGAGGGATTTAATTCTCCGTCGTGGTATATAACCCTCCTGCCACGAATTGAATTATTATTGAATGGAATTTTAACTATAACATCGACGGCCCATAACTCGGGGTTGGCGACAGCGATGGAAAGGGCGAACGGGATGAAATCCTCGCGCCAAACTTTAATTATCCGTTCAACAAATTCCATTACGACGAAGTTTACGGTCGACCCCATCTCACTCTATCTCTTTCTCTTTCTCTCATACTCTCGTTCTCTCTCATTCTTGTTCTTTCTGTCTGTCGTCGCATAATATACGATACGGTATGATTTTTTTCATTCACTACCTAAAGGAATTGGTTGAACAGCCTCAAAGCAACAAAATTGATTGAGACAATAAACTAGTTGGTTACAGAAACAAATCAGGTGGTTGGGACGACAAACCACACTGTAAAAAATATTTGGAAAATTCATATGCGGTATAGTAATTTAATATATTGAATTTTTACTGAAACTGTCTAGGAAATTCAATTTAATATACGAAAGAAAATTGAAATTCAATGTATTTGTGGTAAAATTGAATTTAAGTTATATTAAAAAGACGACTTTTGTAGCAAATTGAGGAAAATCTATATCAATTTTAGAACACTGTGCATCAATTAATACGACTCTTGTAACGAATTTAGAAGAAATGTCCATCAATTTTACGTTATACTCTTGTAATAAATTTATATACCCGTTTCAGCAAAAGAGCTTCCTGCACATGCATGTGTAGTAATATCACCTTAAATATTGTTAACAGTGGACGAGGGTGTTGCAAAAGTAAAGTTAACTCATATTAAAAACACGACTTGTATGGCGTATTTAGTATATTGTGCATTAATTAATACGTGTTCTGTAACGAATTTAGCAAACTGTACATCAATTTTACATTATACTCGTGTGGTAAATTCGCTGTACCCATGCATGTAAAAGTCTGTGTAGTAATTTTATCTTAAATATTTTAAACAGTAAGGTAAACGCCCCGGTACCCAACCATGTACCAGTCTCCAACCACTGACACAAATATTGACTAAAATTAAGAAATTATGAATATGAAATAAATAAATAACTAGTGCTACCATTTTTGCAATTCTTTATGTCTGCATAGGCCAATAATAAAAATAGTCATTAATTTTTTTGTCGACGTTTTTTAAAGATATTGTGCACTGCAGACGCCGCTCAGAGGATCGGCGCATATCTTTTAGCCAGTTCGTTAAGAATTGGCGTAACGTTGTTAAGCTTATGACGCTGTTATTTTCACGATTTCCACAATAATTCGTGGCTTGTGGTATTCGCGAATAAATAGACTTTATAAATCTTCCATTAAAATTTGCGAAAAACCACTGCTAAGTCGTCAATTTCCATGGTTGGCTATTGGGGCGCATCCGCAGTATGCTGTACCGATATCCAACCGCGGCCTATTCCCGGCCAACACAAACTCAGCGAACATAACCTCTATGGCAAGTTGATGCCGGTTGCACGTCACGGTGAGCCTTTTTATTAGTTATTATTTATCATAAATTATCCCAAACGTTGCGTGTAATTTAAGAAATAAAATGAAGTTTCAACGAATCGCATAGCCTCGTATCGGCGGGTGGTTGCGTATAGGGGCATGCTTGGTCGGGTATTTAGACATTACCTGAAATCGGTGGTCGGGTACTAGTCCATCGACTTTCTCAATTGTTTCCTAACTTTAACAAAAAACTATACCCCTGACATAAATTAATGGATGCTTTTCGAAAAGTAGAAAAGCTAAGCTTTGCATTAGTATGGTTACAATTATAGAAAGGTCCTTTTAGTATAAGAAATATAACTTTACAGTTTCCTGTTCTCTAAGATGGCCGGCTATTGGGGCGTTTACTTATTCTATCACAGAAAATACCGGTTACATACTTTTTTACCATGATTTTAAAAAAAGTGACTTTTTCCGTTTCTGATTCCAGAATTCACAGATCCGACTTCCGGTCGGAAAATCTAACCTAAATATTTTTTTCTTTAAGATATCGAATTTTGGCCTTCACTATCGTTCTGAAGTCGCATTTTCCACCACAGAAAATACCGGTTAGAAGCCTTTTTGCCATGATTTTAAAAAAAGTAAGTTTTTTCCGTTTCTGATTCCAGAATTCGAAGCTAATTTTTAATTTTTCCAATATATCGAATTTTGGTCTTCACTATCGTTCTCAAGTCGCTTAAGGTAAACGCCCCGGTACCCAACCATGTACCAGTCTCCAACCACTGACACAAATATTGACTAAAATTAAGAAATTATGAATATGAAATAAATAAATAACTAGTGCTACCATTTTTGCAATTCTTTATGTCTGCATAGGCCAATAATAAAAATAGTCATTAATTTTTTTGTCGACGTTTTTTAAAGATATTGTGCACTGCAGACGCCGCTTAGAGGATCGGCGCATATCTTTTAGCCAGTTCGTTAAGAATTGGCGTAACGTTGTTAAGCTTATGACGCTGTTATTTTCACGATTTCCACAATAATTCGTGGCTTGTGGTATTCGCGAATAAATAGACTTTATAAATCTTCCATTAAAATTTGCGAAAAACCACTGCTAAGTCGTCAATTTCCATGGTTGGCTATTGGGGCGCATCCGCAGTATGCTGTACCGATATCCAACCGCGGCCTATTCCCGGCCAACACAAACTCAGCGAACATAACCTCTATGGCAAGTTGATGCCAGTTGCACGTCACGGTGAGCCTTTTTATTAGTTATTATTTATCATAAATTATCCCAAACGTTGCGTGTAATTTAAGAAATAAAATGAAGTTTCAACGAATCGCATAGCCTCGTATCGGCGGGTGGTTGCGTATAGGGGCATGCTTGGTCGGGTATTTAGATATTACCTGAAATCGGTGGTCGGGTACTAGTCCATCGACTTTCTCAATTGTTTCCTAACTTTAACAAAAAACTATACCCCTGACATGAATTAATGGATGCTTTTCGAAAAGTAGAAAAACTAAGCTCTGCATTAGTTATGGTTACAATTATAGAAACGTCATTTTAGTATACGAAATATAACTTTACAGTTTCCTGTTCTCTAAGATGGCCGGCTTAATTCATTGGCAACGAACAAATTGGGTATCACAATCAACTAAGTTTGTTAGGCTAACCAATTTTTTGGTTAGAACAAAAACTTTGTAGCTTGTACCATATTTAGCCATGCGAATAGTTGGGGCAGCCAATTATTTCTCTCCGTGTACGAACACGTGGCAATTGAGTAAAAAAAAAAGTGCAGTACCTCTTTTTACAATATCGACAGGTTACAACGCTCTGCGTGGCCGCTGTTCGTAATACACCGAAGGTTACATCGTCACGTGTTGCTTTGCCTCCAAAGCACAAAACATAATTGATTAATTAACAAACTCCCCTAGTAAATTGCCGCATCGAACCGCCCCATGATTGTACACGAAATTTAACTTCCCTTTATTTATTATTAAATTCTCTCGCGCAAGAAAACGTAATTATAAATAAAGAGAAAATTAAGTTACAAGCTTCGTGACGCAGTGAAAGCTTCCTCCATCTTTTTCTTTCTTTCTCTCTCTCTCTCTCCGGGGTCATCTGGTTCTTTTCTGAACGATCGGGAGACTTTGCTTTTTTTTTCTTTCCTTCTTTCTTTCTTCTTTTCTCCTAATAACACTAGCGCAACTACAATACCACTTAAGTGCGTTAGTCTTTCCTACTTTGAACTCTCTGTATCTCTCTTTCTCTCTCCCTTGCACTTTACCCCTGGTTTTTCCCATTCACCGCGAGTTGTACAACTACTGTTGACAGCTCGTAAACTCAACGTCATCCGAAAATTTATCTTGAACGATAAAAGTCCGTGGGAGTGCCAGTACGAAACCCCATCAGCCAGCCAACCTGGCTATTCGGTGCGCGATGCCGCTGAAACTATACGACGTGCTTCTGCCGTTGCTGCTACTGCTGCTGGTGCCTCTATTCGATGACGTATAGTTTGGAAAACCGTGGCTATTCCGGTAATTGCTACACCGGTGGGCGAGCTTATTTAATTCCCACTGCCGGTCGCATATGGAAGCGTATCTACCGAGTACGTTCTATATATGGCAAGGTAAATCTCGCGACGAGAAGTTGGCGAATAAAAAATAGATAAAAAGCTTTGGGGTTTGCAAAAAAAAAAAAAGAAGAAAAATTAAAAAATATGGAGATTGATGAACTTTGAGTGGAAAAACGCTTCGCTGAATCTGCCCTCGTTAATTCTGTTTATTTGACCAACATGTTTGCATCCTCGTGTGCGTATGAAAAAAAGCTTGAAATTTGAATCACAAATTGCACTACCAAATGCAGAATACGGACTAAGAAATATAATAATATATATAATATTACTTTAGAATGTTGGTCGACAGTAAATAAAGTAGACACTTTTTTTCAAATTCGTTTACAGCTGTGATGCAAACATAACATGTCAGTTTTGGTGTACAAAAGTCTCAATCATACATTATATAGTAAAATTCATGGGTTTTTTCGCGACAGGAACAATATTTGATCAGAGAAAAATTGCATGACATCTATGGTATGATGGAAATTTTATCAGAGCATATGAATGTAGGCGGGTGCCTCGTCAATGTGTTCCATAAAAAAAATACTAAATCGAATATTGTAGGGGAGATGGGGGCAAAACGGGCAGGGGGGCAAAACAGACATCATTTCAACTTTTTCGAATACGACTTTTTTCAATTTCCTGACATTTCTTACTCGAAAATTTTGGAGAATAATTGGTGATGTCAATAAAACAGGTAGGGAGGCAAAACAGGCATCTCGGCTAAATATAAGTATTGGGGTTAAAATTGGCACCAAATCATAAAATGAGAATTTCGTTCTAATTGATTTCTTTATGATATACCGACTTTGTTTTCAAAGAATTAATTTGATTATAAAATTTTTGAAAAATTCATTTGACTATATTTTTTTTCTTTGCTCGACAAAGTATCGAAAAAAAGTTCTGAACGGATGGTTAAAAAAATTCTGATCTGATGAAGATTATCAATTTTTTTTCATCACCAATTTGACGTATTTTCCGCACTTTCCCTATCTAAGGAACGTAAAAAACTGAGACAAATCGTTTTTACGAAAGTTGAGACGGTGCCCGTTTTGCCCCCAATCCCGATTTTTAATGGAGCTGCCCGTTTTGCTCCCATCTCCCCTACATTGCTTGTTCGTCATTTTTCGATTGTTACGAAGCTTTTCTATATCGGGTAACTTATCGTTTTTGGTTTTTTAGCTTAATGCTAAATTTCAGCTCGATGTGATGTTTTCACAATGAATGAATGACAAAAGATATAATGATTTTGGAAAATATGTCAATGTATGCTGGAGTATTTGAGATAGAATGAAGTTCCAATTTCCAGCCCTTCGACTTTCATCTTGCGAAGTGAGTGTGAGATAGGTGAAACGTCATGTCAATCGGCGAAGTGAATACCCACATAACGTGGAAGATCGATAAAATGAAACTCGTAGAAGCAGCATCACATATTCGAATAAACTACACTACTGATAAAACCCACAGAACCGTGAATTCCTTCTTGGCTCAACGATAAGTCGATTGTCACCGCGAACAATGTGAATTTTTCCTTTTCTGCACCCATGAGAATGCTTTTGTGTGGAAACCACTTCCTTAATGAATATAGCGATATTTCTGGGCAAATGGACGATATTATATTGAATTTTTACGACATATAAACTGGACATTCTCAATTATTAATACGGATATGTCATCAAAATAGCATTCACAATAATTCAGAATATGAACAATATTTAAAAATTAAAAGTAGACAAGTCTATTTTCGCTCGAATAATCCCAAACTCAAATAATCCCATAAATGAATGATCAGTCATGTCTATACGAATTCCTTAAGGAATTCGTATAGACACAGACTAAAATAACGTCAAAGTAAGTGAGGATTTCGTGCATCACATATTTGAATAAACTACACTACACTGAAAGAAATGATTAGTTGCCATAATCGAAAAATGAGTTGCTACGACTAATCATTATTCTATTTCTCTTACAACTCAAATGATAATGCCAACGATTCGAATGGTAATACCGATGATTCGAATAGTAGTCCCAACTATTCGAGTGGTAGTCTCAACGATTGGATTAGTTAACCTAACTAATCCAATCGAGAGCTCATCGTGAATAGTTGAGGTTACTATTCGACATGGTTGAGGCAACTAATTTTTTAGACATTGTGTACAGCAAATCAAAAACGTAGTTGCCGCAACCAAACTTTTTTTTTCGTGCAACCAAACATTTCTTTCCGTGTACTGATAAAACCCAAAGAACTATGAATTCCTTCGTGGCTCGACGATAAGACGATTGTCACTGCGAAAAAAGTGAATTTTTCCTTTTCTGCAATCATGCTTTTGTGCGGAAACCATTTCCTTAATGAATACAGTAATATTTCTACGCAAGTAGACGATATTATATTGAATTTTTACGACAGTTAAACTGGACATTCTCAATTATTAATACGGATATGTCATGAAAATAGCATTCACAATAATTCAGAATATTAACAATATTTTTTAATCAAAAATAGACATGTCTATTTTCGCTCGAATAATCCCAAACTCAAATAATCCCATAAATGAATGATCAGTCATGTAAGAAAAAAAAGGTCTGTGTTCTCTTGCTCCATTGTTAGCCACATCATCCACAACAAGGGATTCGTATAGACACAGACTAAAATAACGAAGCAATTGAGGACCCTGTGGAAGTGGAAAAGTAGTAACAGAGGGATGAAACCCCTTCGTTCTAAGTAACATCCGAGGTCAGTAGGGGTACATTTTATGTCATCAGTTTATTTCGAGTCCCCTCCAAGCCTGTTGGAATTTGAAAATCCACTGGGACAAAAATGTATCGGGGACTTTAGAGGGAGGAGATACTCGAGCGAGGTCACCAGTTGGCTAGCGACCACATGTACACATAGTACATCGATTATAGGCGACAGAAACCCAACGGCCCTTGCGAAACGGGACGCGGGAAGCTCTGGCCGAGGGTATCGAGGCGTTCGTTCGTTCGTTCGTTCGTTCGTTCGCTCACTCGATGGATCGCGTTCTTCTCTAAGCCGGCGGCCCAAGATCAGCCAGGCATATCCGTCGGGCAGGGACGGCGTGCGACCGACCGGAAGCTCACTTCGACTGTAAAACGATCAGGAGGTCGGAGGGGGACCTCCTGAGCATCTCTGCTACACTGTCCTCATGTATTCAACAATATATATTTCGATGAGCCGCGAGACGAGCTTACTTTTTTTCACATCCAGCCTCTTCTTCTCGGGGACATATTGAATGCGAGGCTGTCTCAGTGTGAGATCCCTTAGATTGAATTTTAAGCTGCATCGAGACTCGAGTACCAATCCCAACAGTGCAAACGGCTCTTTGCCACTTGAACGCCCTCTTGATTCTTGAATAAATTTTCGATGAGGACACGAGTTTTCCATTATTCTACACTCTCTGTTCATCTCAAAAGTACACAGTGAAAAAATATTTCATTGATCGAATTTTTGTAATTGAAGGATAAGATAAAATACATCTCAATGAGATTTTCCGTAAGGGACTTTGACGGAACAAAGTAGAATCTTGCACATTGCTTCCTCATTATTTTTCGCATTTTACTAAGCTATCTCTATGAGGAAGTATGTTAAGGGATCTTTCCAGTGTGACGGCCCGAAAAATAGCCTATTTTCACGATTTTTTTTCGGACGGTTACTATACGCCGATCAATCTGAAATTTTTATGACATATTAATGTAATCATGAATGACAGAAAATTATTTTTTATAAGACTTATAAAAAGACTTTTTTATAAGAATTTTTTATAATTGTTGAAAATAATGTTGACAAAAAAGATAGCCTCATGGTGAACATCCTAGGGGTCGCAAATTTGATCCGAAAAAAAAAACCCAAAGGATTATTAATTAGTAGGCGATTGGCTATCGCGCTATGAAGGCTTTTTTGAATCAACATTGACAAAATGGCGGCGTTTTGAACAAAAAGTACCGATTTTAGCCTTTTTTTCGACAGTTTTTCTTTTAAAAAAAAATGGGAAGATTGCAAAAAAAAAGCTTCCATAGCACGATAGAGAGTAGCGTGACGAATGTTCTCCTAAAATTTGAAAACGATCGCTTGAAAACTGTTCCCTGGAGAATGTCCACCGTTTTGAAAAATGTCGTTTCGAGAAAAACGCGTTTAAAGTTTCGAGTGTAGAAATTTCATATACCTAAATTATGTACTTACAACTAATCGGCGATGCCAGGTCCATAAAGTATGCCAGCGAAGTATTTCGAATTTCGCTTTAAAAATTTGAGAGCATGTTTTTGACCGTATATACTAATGGATAAGGCGAAAAAAAATCGATTTTTTTCACACTGGAAAGAGGAAGCTTTGTAAAAAGCGAAAAATAATGAGGAAGCAATGTGCAAGGTTATACTTTGCATCCTTGTTTTAATTAGATAAATAAACATATTGTGAATTCGGTTTTTCTATTTCGTTATTCCATTATTTCGTTATTATTAGAGCGTTTCCGAAAGTAAATGCGATAACGTATATTTTTTTAAATAATTCAACATTCCATAAAATCAAAAATTTCACACCGTTGTCACCAAATTATATACATATAATGGCTGAATATTGTTCCATTTACATACAAAATTTGAGCTCGCTATTTCAAGTTTAGCAAAAGTTACATTCAAGCGATAATGTCAATTTTTTTAAAAATTCAAAATTCCATAAAATCTTAACCACTAACGATTCAAGCCAAGTTCATTACCAAAATTTCTCGACCTTTTGAATCATTCTGAGTATCCTGACATGAAAATCTCGAAATTTTTGTATTCATGAAAACATAGCTTCCGCCATGAGGAAGCAAAAAAGGGAAAAATTGTATTCAGGTAATAGTTTTATTAAGATGACTACCAATTCTCAACCTATTTAATGAATTTGTTTAAATGCTGCCAGTGCGCCTAAAAATGTAATTGGTGAGAATTGAGATAGATAGAAGAGAAACATCAGAGGTTTTAATACGAAACGTTAAAATTCATTGAAAGTGTTCTGACTAATTGTCGGGCTACGTGGATCGTTGTTAACGATGTTTATTTGATCCGCATACTGAAATTGCGTGATTAAGAGGTGCAAACGAAGCAGAATAATCGAGGCGTACCAAATCTGTTTAACTATTAAAAAGGCCGAGTGAGAGAGGCGAAGAGGAGGTTTGGTAATTGTTTGTTCATCGCTCGTGGTCAATGATGAGCTGGGCTATAATGAACGAACGAGTTTGTGAAGGTCTCCTCCCATCCTCCTACTCTTTATTCACCCTTTATCTCGTTTTCACGTCAAACACATCGACGCTTTCGGGCGTATAATACTACGACGTACGTGGGAGGTAGCGCGCTCATTGGATGCCAACACGTTCGGCCATGTGAATAGCTCGTTGAATTTCCCAAAGCTATGTGCTATCCCACTTGTTTCACGTCTGACGAAGGTGAAAATCCCTTTTCTCTGTGCACGGGTTACCCTTTCTCTCTCCCCCTCTCACTCTTTCTATCTCCCTCTTTTGTTGCCTTTTTTCGGCACGGAATTGTCCATTGTACTTTTGTGACAGCAACAGAAACATCCTTCCACAACAGAATATGTTCAGTCATTAAAATAGTTTAAAAACTCAGAGAGAATGAAGTCGTCGGTAACAATAAAGTGATAGTAATTAATTTAACCTACAAGTGCATACCGATATTTCATCTAAACCTCTTTTCTCGACATTTTGTCGAGTATCTTAAGGGGATGCTGGAGTAGATTTTTTTACCGACTTTGGTCGGTAAAAATAGGGGATTTCGTAGTATACACTATTCATCGAAAATATTCTACAAATATACGTCAAATTTTGCAGGGATGTAATAAAAACATTCATGCTTGGGTGTCCGGTCGAATTACTGTTCAAAACATACAAGAAATGTAAGAAATTGTATATTACTAACCTCTCAAAAACCGATATGGCCGCTCGAAATGTCAACATGTCCTTTGAGGTTAGATATAAACGTTTCTGGAACTCAGATGTGTTAAATCAGACCGGACACCCATTCTTTGATTATTCCTGAACCTTTCAAAACCGTCGGAATGTCGATTACACAAACCAAATCCACGAATAGTGTATACTACGACTGCAAAAACTGTTTGCTTTTCACACAGGCCATGGAGCCTAGAGGTAAGGAGTACGAACTCCTATGGAAATCGCGGTTGAGAATCGTTCGCCAAACCGTGGAAAATTCTTTTGACGGGAACCGAAGTGAAGTGAGCGACAAATTGGCGGGAACCGAAGTGAAGTAAGCGACAAGTTGGCGGAGACCGAAGTGAAGTGGTCATGTTGTTGAGCGCAGCCTTGCGGTTTTTGACAACGACGCGTTGTTCCCGCTCAATAACGCCCATTTTGCGAGTAACCTGTA
The DNA here is from genome assembly GCA_963970395.1 of Ephialtes manifestator. Classification (NCBI taxonomy): domain Eukaryota; kingdom Metazoa; phylum Arthropoda; class Insecta; order Hymenoptera; family Ichneumonidae; genus Ephialtes; species Ephialtes manifestator. The sequence continues at coordinate 19,713,645 of OZ019978.1, read as the reverse complement.
TCAGAGATTGTTGTAATTGCGTCGCGCGTCAATTTTTGTTAATTTTCCGCCATTCATATCATCGCCAATATGGCGTCACTTTGGGGTGCGTTCGCTTCATTTTTATCGGGGGCTAACTTCATCTCGGTTCCCGTTGATGTTCAGTAGTGCTCAGTCCGCTAAAATTTTACACAGTTTCGCGAACGTTTTTTCAGCCTGATTTCGTACTCCTTACCTCTAGGCTCCATGACACAGGCTTAGAGCTGGTAAAGAGCATGAATATTCCGTCATTAGGAGACAGATGGCGCTGACGTAGTCTGTTTACTTTTGGCAAAAGCTCCGAGCCTCTGCAATACGACCGTAGTATACACTATATATGGATTTGGCTTGTGTAGTTAACATTCTGATGGTTTTGGAATATTTAGAAATCATCACAAAATTGACGTCCGGTCTGATTTTACATATCTAATTTCCAGAAACAATTATATCTTACAGCAAAGGTCTGTTGACATATGGTGTGCGGCCATTTTGCTTTTCGGGAGTTTCGGTATCTTTTGCCAAAAGTAAACTGATTACGTCGCCACCACCTGTGTCCTAATCGGGAAACTTACCGACCAAAGTCGTCATCAAAATCTACTCCAGCATCCCCTTAACACGAAAGAGCTGATTTTTTTTTTCATAGAAACAAAGCTTCCTCTATGGGTAAGCAATACAATGAACAATACATTACTTATACGCTGAATAAACTAATAAAGTGAGTTCGCAAGTGGGATTTACAACTCTGATGAAGACTCGTCGAGAGTCACGATGCCGAGAGAATACGAACATAACAGTGAGGAAGTTGGTTAGCGTAATCAGGACTGTTGGGCGAGTTGGTTCATCCCTGTGAAATATTTGCTTGGATATCCCGAAGCAGCAGGACTCGCTCAGAGTCTTGCAACTGTTCTACAGATTCAGTGAGACCAACATACGTGCGCGACTTGTCCTCTCTAATCCGATATATATAGTGTCTTTGAACGCAGGTCCTCGCACCAGTCGCACCCGGACTCACCGGCTCCCTCACTCTCTTCTATTTCACTCGGAGAGTTTCGCTCTGCCTTCGCTTCGTTCGTTCCGCGCGTGCAAACGCTCAGGGACTGGTTAATCCGTACGTCATTTACACGGACACGACGAAGGAAAACTCCTCATGCATCGCAGTACGTTCTCCAGGTTATTCCTAATCAACGAGCACTACTGATGTCGTCCTCCTCCACCTCCAAAACTCTATTATGGTAAACTACGTCCTCCATTGGTTACCATCACGACAATACACGGAAAAAAAGGCTTGGTTAGAACAACCAAGCGCTTGGTTAAATATGCGCCAGCCAATTTCTTGGTTAGACCAATCAGATTGCTCGTTATGCCAACCAAGTTATTGGTTATATTACAATGCGCTTGATGGCGCTGACCAATAACTTGGTAGGTCTAACCAATTAATTGGCTAGCGTATATATAACCAAGCATTTTTTGCGTGTAGTGACGACGTTTCTGCCCTAAACTGGGCCACTTTTTTCGGCCCTCCCAAATCCCATGCAGAAAATAAATTGGTCTTCCCACTTGGCTCTGTCCAGTTTCTTCCAATTCAATTAGAGGCCCAGTATGGAAATCTAAGCACAATCCTACTAGGGATGTACGTGCGGTAATCACCTCCACATTGAATTTCTCGGGGAATCGATCTCAGTGAGTGAAAGAGACGATTGAATTATTCCGTCAAATAATTTTGTTGGGCTTGCCCATCTATGAGGTGGAAATCACGTAACTAGTGCCAATTTAAAAACGTTCAATGTATGAGGAAACCGACTTTACCTATTCCCGAGAATCTCCGCAAATATCACAGCCAAATGTTTGTTAATCCTCCAACAGCTTCGGAACAGTTCAGCGACCTAATTGCTAGTCAAATTCTATGTTCCAATGCCGTTGAAACATTTAACGGAGCCCCGAATACACGCGTTGTACAAGCGACACGTAAAACAGCTTAGCGAACACCACTGGCAAAGCTTTTCTCGTAAGCTTCAGCTGGCTCTAAGTTGTCCGTGTTACGGTATACGAGCGATAGGACCTTCATTATAAAATCGGAAGGCCAAGAGCTGGCTGTAAAAGCTAAGTGTACCAGTCTGATCCTCCAGAGCGATCAACCAAGATTATCAGACTGAATTAAATGAAAATCTCGTGGTACTTTCTGCGGTTATATAAGGTAATTCCGGTATAACCGAGAACTACGGTTAGAGAGTCGAAAAAGACTAGCTCTTACCTTGTGATATCTATATGTATATATGAATTTTGGAGTATCACGGCAAAGAGAAGTTTTGCCGAAATGTCGTGCACCCCCTAGTCTTACCCCAGCATCGTATGACTCCCCGAGGAGTCTTAGATTGCGTTAGGGAAGGAGACCAGAGAACCGAGCGGGTTGTCGAACAACCCTCTCCAGCTTTATAATAAATCTCGTGCGTTCGAGAGAGAAGGGAGCAAAAGAAGATGCACGGAAGAGGGTCGTAGATGTAGAACTTAGACTCGACGCTTTGTTCGACGTGTACCCTCCTGTGAATACCGGATGCAAACAAGACAAGTCGCTCCATTCGCTTTCCAGCATGGATTTCTCAATCTTCCAGAACGACCCCCTTACCGACCTCCGGTGAGATTGATACTCGGATTAGAACCCATCGACCGAGATACTAAATCTTTGCAATAAATTTTACAAAGTGGCTTGATCGGCTGATTGACCGATGGAGAAATATCTACCGACCTTAAAGATGTTCGACTGTTTCACGCTAGTCAAATCAGTGGTACATTTTGGTAATCGATTAATTAAAGTTTAATGACTGTATTAGAGCGTTGATTTGTATTGAAGCATGTACACTTAATAGAGAGAAAAATTAATAGTGACGAATTTGCATAAAGATTAACTAATTAACATTACTTTCCGATGGGATAAATTTTTGTTAAGTTTTTTTCGAGAATAATCTGTAAATTCTTGCCAATTTTGATGAGTGATGGCTTGTTTTCTTTCTTAAAAGATGTTCTACAAATTGACCGGCTGGATATTTGATATTATTAATCGTTTAATAGTTATAGCTATTTGTTTATGAAAGTATTTTGATTTTTGTTAAACAACAGGACATGATTATTAAACGATCAATAATATCAAATATCCAGCTGGTCAATTTGTAGAGCATCTTTTAAGAAAGAGAATGAGCCATCACTCATCAAAATTGGCAAAAAATTATAGATTATTCTTGGAAAAAATTGAACGAAAATGTATCACATTGGAAAGTAACGTTAGTTGATCTGTATGTAAATCCGGCACCATTAATTTTTCTCTGGGTTAAATATACATGCTTCAATTCAAACTACTCTCTACTATTGTTATTTAATGCATTAAACTTTAATGAAACAATTACAAAAATGTAGCACTGATTTGACTAGTGTCAAACGGTCCAACATCCTTAAGGAATGCCAGTAACACTACGGATCCCTTTTTTTATACGATTAATCCTTGTGGGCTGGATCTTTCACACTTGGACGTTTTGAATTTCTTCCATTAGGGTTTCAGAGGGCCTAAATTTGCCCACGGAAAAAACGACTTTGTTAGGTTAACGAAAAAAGTAGTTGGATCCAACCAAGCGACTTAGTGCTCGGAGAGACAGACGATTTCTTGGTTAGGTCAACTATTTTCAGGTGGTTGGCGCTGATCGTTGCTCGAACTAATTAGTTAGTTACAGTGATGTAAATCCGAAACGTGACCGTCACGTGACAGTCATATTACTGTCACAGAACCGTCACATGACGAGTGTTAAAATGACGAGCATGACAATAATGACCAAGGTCCGAAAAATAAGGTGTTCATGAACACATCGTGACGGAAAAATTGACAAAAATTATGGTGACCGTAATTTTACATCTATCTAGATGCACGTCATTTTGTTCATGTGATATGGCGTGAATGAAAATAGCGGTTATGTGACATGACATAAATGAACATGACGGTCATTTTACATCTCTGGTTAGTTGGGCCGACTACTATTGGGAATCAACACCAAGCAAAAATGGCCGCGTTATCCCAGTCGGTCAAAACTTTGTTCTCTTCATTTGTAAGAGTTTTAATTATTTCAACGGATATCATTACAAAAAATGTTCATCCACTTATGAGTATCGATTTATATTAATGATAAATAGTTTTTCAAAATAAAATAATAGGTCAATACGACTGGGATAAAGTAGTTAAAAAAAATCCACCAGATGTCGTGTTGCTACATGTTATTTCCCAATTGTGGCGCCAACTATCTTAGTTGGAACACGAATAAAATTCGTTGTGTGATCTATTTAAATCATCTAAGTCGGAATGGTAAATGTGACTAATGTACATTTCGTTCGTTACACCGACCAACCCGGATGTTTGTGGCAACAAATTTTGACTCAACTAATAAATAGTTAGTTGGCTCAACGAAGCCGTTTTTTCCTTGCAATGAACTTGGATACACTAACCAATAACTTGGTTGGTCTAACCAATTAATCGGATCGCGCATATATAACCAAGTCTTTTTTTTGCGTATTCGTAGTAGTAAGTAGGAAACAGCGCGATAGCAATTCACCTTTCTTGTTCACTTTTCCCCACAACTCCACTTTTCTTTGCGCTCGATTCCCTCATCACTGTTACCTCCAGCTCTCCATCACCACAGGGCACCGAATACACGCTGGGACAAATGTTGTTACGGGAGTCGTAAAAGCACTGAGCAAAAATAGCAAGCCCGAGTGTCGACGGTTGTATAAGCTGAAGAGCACCCATTTTGCTTTGCTACGGCCGTTTATTTCGTAAAATGAGTACCTAAAAACCAGTCTCTAACTAGGCAGTGGAAAAATGAGAAAGGACGGAAAACGAATCGTTGAAGCGTGTTTCGAAAAGGCTAGAGACCATATAAAAGCGTAGAACCTCTAATACAACTAATGCGCGCTCAGTTTGAGGTTAGCATGACGATTATGGGAAAAGCCCTTAAGTTATTATTGCAACACCCACTAATTTATTAATTACTCTAACAAATTGTTTCTTTTTATCTTGCTATGTTCGCAGCCAGAAAATTGTATAGCCACTTACGAGCCCCACGCCTACTGCGTCGTATACTCCACGACCGATAGAACGTCGGTCAGGGTTGCTGAGGATGTTCTCCAGACACTTTGGCGAAGCGATCACGTGTCGGCAAGGGCTGTTATACTCGTTGGAAATAAGGTCGATCTTGCTCGAGGCCGGCTCGTCAGTACTGAAGGTAACGCTAGAAGCCAAGACATAAATCATCACATTCATTTGTTGCCAGACTCGATTGATCAAATTACTTGGTGTGCTCTTACAAGTGAAACCAATCTAAGAATATCCAGGCCACAATTAAGGTAAACGTACCAATGGCGGGATGTTTAAGGCGGTGTCTGTTTCGTATCAAGAGTCGCGGTAGCGACTCGACGCCAAGTTAAAAAAGAAATTAATGTTGCCTTCATGCCAATTTTCGCATGCATATATTTATTATTTTAGCAAATGGTGGTAACGAATTGTAAGGTTAGAGTTTCTAGTTTCCAAAAACTATACGATAAAAATATTTCTGATTCTTTGATAAATAGTTATTGATTAAAACGCTGAAAAGTGCAGATGTACCATTGCCAGGACGGATATTTTTGTGCATGTCCCGCTGTCGGGACATCAAATGTGCGTATCGGTGGACATCTACAAATTTTAATGGATCTGCTTGAAAATAAATGACAAAAAATGTGCGGTACACATATTTACACCTATTTACAACAATGAAGTTCTAGCTACCGCATAACCCAACATCCGTGTTAAAATGTCAATCGTGGGCAATACGTCGTTTCTACAGAACCCGATTCTACACATCACCGACTCAACACCACCGACTCTACACAACGGCAATTCGACATATGCCTCGATTCAACACAACACCAACTGCACACATCACCAATTCGACACATCACCAACTGGACACATGCCTCAATTCGACACAACCCGATTTTACACAGCCCCGATTCAACACAGTCAAAATTGTCACGAGCCAAATGTACAACGGCAATACTCTCCACAGCCCCGATTCTACACAGGCACAACCGTCACGAGCTAAATTTACCAAAGTCCCGATTCAACACATAACCGATTCTACACCGTCACCAACTCGCATCCAATCAACGTATGGCGTTCAAGTATTCCCACTCATCGGCGCACTATGATTGGATGTCAGTTGGTGACGGTGTAGAATCGGTGATGTGTTGAATCGGGACTTTGGTGAATTTGGCTCGTGTCAGTTGTGCCTGTGTAGAATCGGGGCTGTGTAGAGTATTGCCGTTGTAAATTTAGCTCGTGACATTTGTGTCTGTATAGAATCCCCACATGGAAATAAAGTATATTTTAAATATATTGAAAAATATATTAAAAATATATAAAATATATTTTGTTCGAAAAATTGTATGTGTCGAATATATTTTTGAATATACGTTGAATTATATGCAAAGTATATAAATAAATATATTCGATATCTGTAATAAGTACAGTCGACGTGTACAACGAATATAGTTTCCATGTATTTATAAATGTAGCTAGAAATATATTCGAAAGTATACTGCTAATTACATTCCAAATATATAACAAATACATTCTACATACATTTTGAATATGAGTTTCATGTCATCGAAGTATACCTGGTATGTATCTGAAATATATGTACTTTACATTCCGGAATATATTTCGAATATATGTTCAACTTACTAGAATATATACTCGGAATTCATGTTTCATATACTTCAGAGTACATCTGGAATATATGTTTGATATACTTCGGCGTATACCTAAAATATATGAGGTATTCTTGGCCAAGTCACTAAGCCTTCAACGCTGACCCTTTCCAATTTACTCAATAATTTTTCTTTGCTCTATGTGTTAAAAAAAAACACTCCAAAATTTCTTGAAATTAAAAAAAAAAAAAAATTTTATGAATCAAAAAAACTGTTTTGGCCCCAATTTAAAAATTCCAAAAAATTCTCAAAAATTCTGTGTCAGATATGAAAATTTTCGAGCTTTGAGCCAGAGTGGGCAGACGATTTTGGCGCGTAATTTCTTCGAAAAAAACTTTCAAAAATCGATAAAAATGTCCATTATTATCCATAATGCAAGAATACTTTCGACTCTGAGTCACTCTGACTCAAAGCTCGAAAATTTTCACATCCGACACAGAATTTTTGAGAATTTTTTGGAATGTATAAATTCGGGCCAAAATTTTTTTTTTTTCTCAAAAATTCATTAAAAAAATAAAAAATAAAACGAATTTTAAAAAACTTGTATATACATTATATATACGACACATATATTTAACTTATGTATTGAATGCATTCCGATTTACATCTGACGTATACAAAGAATATACTACATATATATCTTGAATATATAATGAATACATTCGGAACTGCATCTGACGTATACATTGTATATACGACACATATACCTAACTTATGTATTGAATGCATTTCGAGTTACATCTGACGTGTACGAAGAATATACTACATATATATCTTAAATATACAATGAATACATTCGGAACTGCATCTGACGTATACATGGAATATACTCCATATATATCTGAAACATACATTGAATACATTCGGAGCTACATCTGATGCATAGGTCGAATATCCGACATATATATCTGAAATATACATTAAATATATTTTTCGAGTATACTTTCTGTTCGAAAACTTAGGTGTGGCGAATACATTTTAAATATATTTCCTGTACAAGTAGTGTACAGTTCGAATATATTCGAAGTATATATACATATACCAAAAATATATTCGACATATATTTTTTATACATACAAAAATATATTTTCCAATATACTTTATTTCCATGTGGGTCAGGACTGTGTAGAATTGGTGATGTGTCGAATTGGTGATGTGTCGAATTGGTGACGTGTTGAATTGGTGATGTGTCGAATTGGTGATGTGTTGAATTGGTGATGTGTCGAATTGGTGATGTGTGCAGTAGTTGTTGTGTCGAATTAGTGATGTGTGCAGTTGTTGTTGTGTCGAATTAGTGATGTGTGCAGTTGTTGTTGTGTTGAATCGAGGCATATGTCGAATTGCCGTTGTGTAGAGTCGGTGGTGTTGAGTCGGTGATGTGTAGAATCGGGTTCTGTAGAAACGACGTATTGCCCAATCGTGCGATTGTGTCCCGGCTCTGGGCCGCAGCGAGATTGCTTACTTGCCCCAGTCGCGGAGCACACGTTGGCCAGTGGTGCCAACGTATATACCGTCAGCTCCAATAACGGGACACAAAAATTACGAGCTTAAAGATATTGTACGTAATATTTGACAGTGTAATCTTAGACCTTAAGAATTTCGGAATTTAAAATATCTATGGAAAGTCTTGAACGAACTATAATCTCCGGGGTATCATATGAATGTTTATTCGGCTCTCCTTAGCTAATTGGTTTAGGGATTTGCTAAAAAACCTCGAACACCATAGGTCCGCTAATATACTTATTATCTAAATTTTCAATTTACAATGAAAAACATGACATTTTTTCACGTATGTTAATTATATACAACAGATACAATTGTAAGAGTTATTTTTTGATATTTTATCCATTAAACTCTTAGTACCTACAAATATCCCTTTAGTGACCCACCATTGGTACGTTTAATTTAGTTTCTGTCTGTTCGCGTGGACATTTTTCCCGGATAAAAAAGCGAGCACACTCAATTTTTTTGCAATTGTTTACAATTTTTTTGTTTCCTAAGGAAGGTTCGTTTTCGTGAAATTTTCTCAAGCGACTTTTATACAATATATATATATAACAAGTAGTGATGATAACATATTTCATGATGAAAAGGGCCATATTTAAATTCCGTGAATATGAATAATTAAAAATAGCGAGCGTAGCCGATTAATTAGGTCAATTAATTAATTAATTCGCCACAGCCAAGCAATTTTTAACTCAAACAAAAAATTTCGGCCACGATTCGGATATAAACAAGAAATTCCCAGAATTCTATCTCGGTGCGTTAAATTTATTAATTTGGTGCATGAATTTGTTAGAGTTATAAAATCGTCGAGTGTTGATGATTGATTCATTAATTAATTTAATTAGCTACATACGGTTGACATATATAATAATTTTAATGCATGAAATTTAAATATGGTCTCTTTTTCTCATGCTTTATGGTAGTCGTTCTGCTACGCGCTAGAAAAGTCAGTGCTGAATTTTTAATTGAGTTTCTACAAATTTTGTTAATTCTGTCGATTGCTCTAAAGAAAGGCTTGCCTAAACGCATGAATTCGTAATGTATAAATACATCTTTTACAATTACGTTTTCCAACGTTTAATGAGATAGAACTAATGACTTATAGATGTATTCAAAGGGAAATTTTTCTTCTAAATATCTTGAAATATTCCACAATATGACGTGGATTGAAAGGAGAGGTGCTAGAGAATTTGATTAAGTATGCCCTCGAGAGATGAAGCAGTAAACTTAAAACTCTCCCCATGACCGCGCAATTTCAGACATTCGCGATAAGAAAGTTCTCTCAGTACGTCGCTGGCAAGCGCCTTTTTCGCGAAGAATCCCGTGCAAAAATGAGACCGGTTAATTAAAAATAAAAGTCGATTCAAAGGTCGGAAGCGAAATCAGCGAAGGGGGTAAAGCGGGGTTCATAACTTCTTGCAATCTGCCACGACGCTTACCTTATTCTTTCTCGTGAGGTTTTAATTTACATCCAACACTTTCATTACGCCACCGGAATGAGATATTCCACCTTTCTCAGTCGGACAAAAAGTCTCACAAAGAAATTATTATATTGCCCCTTTTATTGCCGCATGAAAAATGATGATTGTTAACGTACGTTGATTGTTTGGTTGCAGAAGGAAAATCAATGGCGACCTCGTACGACTGCAAGTTTATCGAGACGTCCGTAGGACTTAATCACAACGTGGACGAGCTTCTAGTTGGTCTTCTCAAGCAGATACGTCTAAAACTAGAAAATCCTGAAAGAAATCGTGACCTTTTTCGTAAGAGATCGAGAAAGAATAGAAGCAAGTCACCCCTTGGCTCGTGCTCGGAAAACAACTCACCGAAAAAGTATCGGGGTAGTCGTACGAGCGCCAGTCTCAAAGTTCGACATTTGTTGGACAAGGTATGGGCGCGGGACAGTAAATCCAAGAGCTGTGAAAACCTTCACGTTCTATAGAATCAAAGAAGCTCGTGGCGACGAAAAAAATCTTGAGAGCCGCGAGACGCCGAGCCAGTTCTTCCCGCTGGTACCACGGCGAATAACCCTGATAATCCAGTGATAAAGATTAATTAAAGAGGGCAAAAAAGCGATTAAACAAACAACAACAACAAAAACTCGGACCTGAAAAGCTCTTAAAACAAACCAAAAAAAAGACATAAAACGAATTGAATTTTCTGCAAATTATAAAAACGAGAAGACTGATACGAGTGGAAACAAGAGTAGCACGTGGGCCCAAAGAAATACGAGAAATGCCTTTTTCATTTAACGCTGCTCGTTCGTTTTTTGGCCAATCAAAGAATCCTCGGCGATGCATTAAAGGTCTTCCCTTGAACGTATCTTTTGTCCTTGGACAAATTTGCTTTTTCAATCCTCAAGATGACATACGGTTTATGTAAATAATGCGGAATTTTCGACAAGGAGAGAGAAAATTCTCCTCGACTTTAAATTCCGCATAACTCTTTCGTTCCGAGAATCCGGAGTCTTCGCAATCTTCTGCAAGTCCAGTGTTGAACATGTTGAATAAATAGAGAGCAGGTCTCTCGCGATTCCCTTGGGATTTTCACGGCCCGTGGAAGATTCAGCACTATATGTCCTATGGAGAAGTATTACACGCTCATTTTCGGTCGGTTGCGGGTCTTGCTGACCGGAAGAGCTGTCTCTTCAGTCTCCGGATACTCGGGTCTTCCTGCTGAGACAAAAACGATAAAATTTTTCGCGCCCCCAGGGATTCGTAGACACTGGAGAGCCACCGGAAACACAAGCAACTCCAATAATTTTCGTAACTGACATCCAGTTCTCTTATCCCTGGAGGGAACAGACTTCTCAATGTTACTCACGTTCTATTTCTTGGGATTATCTTTTGTTATAGCGTATTATATAGATATATGTATATGTATATATATATCTCTTTCTCGCTCGCTCGATGATGAGGATTTCTTGGTTGGCCGAGGGTCCAATATGGAAATTTTCTGATAGCCCAGAAGTTACCAACGAGTATAGTCAACTTCTCCAATTGATCGGGCCAATTAATGTCGTTCGATTAAATATAGCAGAGAAGACAACTGCGAACAGGTTTGAGTTTCCATCTACTCGATTATCAGACCACAAGCTGAGAAAAGTTGACTGCGACTTGGAAATGGAAACAGCGAGAAGGTCGAAGGGGAGGAGGGAATGAAAGCGATGAGTATTGAAAGAGAAGAAACTAGATTCATCGTAGAAAAGCACCCAATCGCTTCTACGTACCAACAAATCGAATTTTATCCTGTGTGTTCGAAATTCAGGAACTCCTGAGGCATATTCCAATCGGACGTCAATGCAGAAATGATTGTATCGATTTTTTGGGATACTGTAAGAGCTTCGTCGTTGAAGAACTCGGTATCATGACTGGTGATACAAGATAAAGATAAAATTTCCAAGCGAAGAGCAAAGGGACGACTCGCTTCGCGAATAAAACCCTGAATGACGTACCAGTAACTCGAGTAAAGGGGAAAGGAAGGAAGTCCTCAATAAAAATGCAATTGCCTTGCGAGCGCTGAGAATTGGATTCAATATTTTTCTGTCTACTGTTTCATGATCCTTCGTGATCGTTTACCTCTTTTATTCGTCGACAAGTCAGTCCTGTCACGTTGGTGAGCTTAAATTTAAGAAAATATTGGATATAATCAGGAGTCTACGGAGAAAATTGCGAAAATTAATGAAGTATTTGAAAATTTCAGCCCACAATCGCTGCACAAATGATCGTTCCCGCGGTATTTTTTAATCCCACAAGCCCAACTTCGAATACGCTTCGATTATAGGTGATTCTACATTATAAGTGAAAATCGATGTAACGATTGTTAAAATCGACGACTTTGTAGCTTGTCGAGGCACCCGTTTAATAATCGCGCCTGGAAAACACGCCGTCGGACTTACCCACGAGCGTCATTAATATTTGTATATCCATCAAGAAAAAATAACGCGATAAACAAAGAAAAAAAAACAAACGAAATGATAAAAAAATCTTATATACACTCGTTAATTGTAAATCCTTAGAAGAATTTTACTGTCCACCGTTAAACGAACGCGTATTAATGAATTTACACAATTTTTTACGATTACGATTTTGTACGTTGACCGAGTTTAAATAACGTATTTAACGAAATACAATATGTTACCAATCAGAGAGAGACTGCTTTTGTGAGTGAGGCTGAGCGGGAGAGAGGAGAATGAGAATGAAATGGAACAGGCGAAAGCGGAACCCTGCCGAGTTAAATTAAAAAGAGCTATTTTAGAGTATGAAACAAAAAATAAAAAATAAAAAAATCAAATAAATTGAGAACGGAAGGCTCGATGACAAATACGGGGGAAAAAAATGTAGCGCGCGTATTACGAACATAATAAATGTATAATTGATAGTTTAATTCGATGCTTGCACGAGGTCCATTAGCAATTAAGTACCGCAATAACTTTGAAATGTTTATAATTTAGCTGCTGTAGGTCCGAATTCGAATTACGTACTTTAACGACGCTAGAAACAGCGTTTATTGGATACTACGTTGCATTGCATACGACACGATCGAGAAACATACTCGAACGAATGATTTATAGAAATATTTCAACAAATCTGCTGGATAGCGTATCTTTGACTCGAAATGAAAAAAAAAACTTGTCTCAAGATGTAACTACTAGTAATCTCTACAAATCATCGAGAATCGTTCATTCACTAGTACAGCACTAAGGGTAGACTATTTTTTTAAAAAAAGTTCAAATATTTAAAAAACGTATGACTTGATTTCATTTTCAACCAGAAAAGATAATTTTTTATTCACTTATCACAAATGATGATTCTTCAATCGGACAATATTAATGATTTTATACTTTTTCAATAATTATTTAAGGTCATTTCCAACGAAAAGGATATTAAATTCAATTGTTATACGAGTAAATAAATTTCTATCCCTGTCCAGGACCAGAGTTGAAAACTGGAGACTTCAGTCTGTTAAATAAATATTAATAGTATATTTGATTTCATTATTATTATTCAGCAACAAATATCTGCAGCCCTTATGAAAACGAATTCTTAAAGATTCCTCAGTGTTCGCCATCTCGATGAAGACCGAATTAACGACAACCTCGCTGAACTTCAACACTTCAGCATATTGAGAATAAAACTACGACAATTATGAGCCTTCGCGAATTCGTCGATTTTCCGATTTATCCACAACACTGACAAAAAAAATAGCTCGAATATTATATATATGTAATTGTAAATGTACATTTTTTTCTCATGCCTCCGAGCGCCACCTTCTATAACTTGCCGATCTACTCGTTAGCATATCTAGATTGATATACTATAGTCCGAATAGTTAAATTTGCAAACGAATTACAAATTCAATTAAAGCCTATGAAATGTTCGCGAGCTCGTTGATCGAATTACTATTATTTTGTTAGTGTCGTCGCATCTAAAAAAAGGACTTCAGAATCTGTGTGAAATCGCTTTTTACCCCAATTCCGTCCGCGAATATCGTATTTTTTATTTTTCTCGCAGGACATCATAGGCCTGAAGATTATTATTTAAGCACCGAATTATTATCGAGTGTTATGTCGCCGTAACGCCACGCGCATTCGTCAAATTATACACGCACTTACAGTCTCACACAAATTTAATAAAGATTCTTCTCGTGGATAAATGTTTAGCTGAAAATTCATTGATCGGTGTCCAATGACATTGTCGTGCGTGTTTAAATAATTATATGTCAGATTAAAAGGTGTTCTTTGCCTCCCCATTTAATCGCCTCCGCAAATTATTATTGTAACGATGGCGATTACGGTATGAAAGTACAGATTGAATAATGAGAATTGCAGAAGATGCGCTGTAAGGAGAGTTTTAACCATCTTCTACTTTCGAACTCACTCTGTTTGTGTATTCTGTAAACAATTGGAAATTCACCATTTGTTTACAATATTTAACCGTATCGGTGAAAAAAAACGTATTTAAGGGGACGCTGGAGTAGATTTTTTTACCGATTTTGGTCGGTAAAAATAGGCGATTTCATAATATACACTATTCATCGAAAATATGCTACAAATATACGTCAAATTTTGCAGGGATGTAATAAAAACGTTCATGCTTGGATGTCCGGTCGAATCACTGTTCAAAACATACAAGAAATGTAAGAAATTGTATATTACTGAACCTCTCAAAAACCAATATGGCCGCTCGAAATGTCAACATGTCCTTTGAGGTAAAATATAAACGTTTCTGGAACTCAGATGTGTTAAATCAGACCGGACACCCATTCTTTGATTATTCCTGAACCTTTCAAAACCGTCGGAATGTCGATTACACAAAACAAATCCACGAATAGTGTATACTACGTTTGCAAAGACTGTTTGCTGTTCGCACAGGCTCAGAGCTGGTAAAGATCATGAATATAGTTCCGTCATTACGAGACAGGTGGCGCTGACGTAGTCTGTTTACTTTTGGCAAAAGCTCCGAGCCTCTGCAATACGACCGTAGTATACACTATATATGGATTTGGCTTGTGTAGTTAACATTCTGATGGTTTTGGAATATTTAGAAATCATCACAAAATTGACGTTCGGTCTGATTTTGCATATCTAATTTCCAGAAACAATTATATCTTACAGCAAAGGTCTGTTGACATATGGTGTACGGCCATTTTACTTTTCGGGAGTTTCGGTATCTTTTGCCAAAAGTAAACAGATTACATCGGCGCCACCTGTGTCCTAATCGGGAAACTTACCGACCAATTTTTACCGACTTTGGTCGGTACAAATAGTCGATTTCGTAGTATACACTATTCATCGAAAATATGCTACAAATATACGTCAAATTTTGTAGGGATGGAATAAAAACATTCATGCTTGGGTGTCCGATCGAATTACTGTTCAAAACACAAGAAATGTAAGAAATTGTATATTACTGAACCTCTCAAAAACCAATATGGCCGCTTGAAATGTCAACGGTCCTTTGAGGTAAGATATAAACGTTTCTGGAACTCAGATGTGTTAAATCAGACCGGACACCCATTCTTTGATTATTCCTGAACCTTTCAAAACCGTCGGAATGTCGATTACTCAAACCAAATCCACGAATAGTGTATACTACGATTGCAAAGACTGCTTGCTTTTCACACAGGCTCAGAGCTGGTAAAGTGCATGAATATAGTTCCGTCATTAGGAGACAGGTGGCGCTGACGTAGTCTGTTTACTTTTGGCAAAAGCTCCGAGCCTCTGCAATACGACCGTAGTATTCACTATATATGGATTTGGCTTGTGTAGTTAACATTCTGATGGTTTTGGAATATTTAGAAATCACCACAAAATAGACGTTCGGTCTGATTTTGCATATCTAATTTCCAGAAACAATTATATCTTACAGCAAAGGTCTGTTGACATATGGTGTACGGCCATTTTACTTTTCGGGAGTTTCGGTATCTTTTGCCAAAAGTAAACAGATTACGTCGGCGCCACCTGTGTCCTAATCGGGAAACTTACCGACCAATTTTTACCGACTTTGGTCGGTAAAAATGGGCGATTTCGTAGTATACACTATTCATCGAAAATATGCTACAAATATACGTCAAATTATGTAGGGATGTAATAAAAACATTCATGCTTGGGTGTCCGGTCGAATTACTGTTCAAAACATACAAGAAATGTAAGAAATTGTATATTACTGAACCTCTCAAAAACCAATATGGCCGCTGGAAATGTCAACAGGTCCTTTGAGGTAAGATATAAATGTTTCTGGAACTCAGATGTGTTAAATCAGACCGGACACCCATTCTTTGATTATTCCTGAACCTTTCAAAACCGTCGGAATGTCGATTACACAAACCAAATCCACGAATAGTGTATACTACGATTGCAAAGACTGTTTGCTGTTCGCACAGGCTCAGAGCTGGTAAAGATCATGAATATAGTTCCGTCATTAGGACGCAAGTGGCGCTGACGTAGTCTGTTTACTTTTGGCAAAAGCTCCGAGCCTCTGCAATACGACCGTAGTATACACTATATATGGATTTGGCTTGTGTAGTTAACATTCTGATGGTTTTGGAATATTTAGAAATCACCACAAAATTGACATTCGGTCTGATTTTGCATATCTAATTTCCAGAAACAATTATATCTTACAGCAAAGGTCTGTTGACATATGGTGTACGGCCATTTTACTTTTCGGGAGTTTCGGTATCTTTTGCCGAAAGTAAACAGATTACATCGGCGCCACCTGTGTCCTAATCGGGAAACTTACCGACCAATTTTTACCGACTTTGGTCGGTAAAAATAGGCGATTTCGTAGTATACACTATTTATGGAAAATATGCTACAAATATACGTCAAATTTTGCAGGGATGTAATAAAAATATTCATGCTTGGGTGTCCGGTCGAATTACTGTTCAAAACATACAAGAAATGTAAGGAATTGTATATTACTGAACCTCTCAAAAACCAATATGGCCGCTGGAAATGTCAACAGGTCCTTTGAGGTAAGATATAAATGTTTCTGGAACTCAGATGTGTTAAATCAGACCGGACACCCATTCTTTGATTATTCCTGAACCTTTCAAAACCGTCGGAATGTCGATTACACAAACCAAATCCACGAATAGTGTATACTACGATTGCAAAGACTGTTTGCTGTTCGCACAGGCTCAGAGCTGGTAAAGAGCATGAATGTAGTTCCGTCATTAGGACGCAGGTGGCGCTGACGTAGTCTGTTTATTTTTGGCAAAAGCTCCAAGCCTCTGCAATACGACCGTAGTATACACTATATATGGATTTGGCTTGTGTAGTTAACATTCTGATGGTTTTGGAATATTTAGAAATCACCACAAAATTGACATTCGGTCTGATTTTGCATATCTAATTTCCAGAAACAATTATATCTTACAGCAAAGGTCTGTTGACATATGATGTACGGCCATTTTACTTTTCGGGAGTTTCGGTATCTTTTGCCAAAAGTGAACAGATTGCGTCGGCGCCACCTATGTCCTAATGGAGAAACTTACCGACCAAAGTCGATATCAAAATCTACTCCAGCATCTCTATAACTGTAATGGAAAATCTTTCTCTTATTTTTCATAAATCATTTAGTTATTCTAAAAGAATTACGGATTAAGAACAAATACAGTGAGATCGATAGTAATACGTCGTTAAAACCCTAACTGTAATTATACGTAATTGAAAAATCATATTTGCGATTTAACGAGACACAACAATACAAGCCAGCGATGACGACATGCACAGACACATTAGCTAATTACTATTGCTCCGATAATTGGGGCGACTTAGAGAGTCGAAAGTTCTCCGCATACGGAAATTTCTCCGTAAAACGTCGACTCCTTTTTTTTTGTTCCTATGATAAATAAATAAAGACATAAAGGGTGTATAAAATGAGTCGCCAATGCGACGGCGCCTGTTCAGAGCGCGTGGCCTCCGTAAAAACGAGGCTTCTTCCAAATTTCATTGAAAGAATGGGTGTTATGAGAGAGAACGAGAGAGAGAGAGAGAAAAAAATAGCGTAAGCGATTTGCGAACGAGAGGTCATACCTCGAAATGATGACGACCAACGGACGCCGATGCGCCATGTAAGCTTTGACCAATTATAGTTGATAGTCTTATAGTTGAAACAATAATAGCTGATACGTATTGTGTAATTGATTAATTATTGATTAGTCCTATATGCGCGGACTGGGCGACAGTCCAAGCGAATCAATTGATTAAACTAAATTTAAACAAGATATTTACCAAAAAAAAAAAAATGAAAAATACATTGTCCGTAAGGAAATGGTGAGCGGATCAAGTAGATGATATAAGTTTCGAGACTCGATTAAGAGGATGAAATAATTGTTCAATGTAGCAAATTTATTGCTTCCGATCGATTGTTTTCCATCCCTATATTGTCGAGTAGGAGATTCGTGACTTTCGATGCACGTGATCATCGAAGCTTACTCGATGGAACGTCGAAAATTTCACGTGTCTACATAGCTACCCGGTCGTTTGTTAATTAATTCGATATCATGATAAACGAATGGTGCGACCGGCAATTACTTACTTTTTTACCGCCGATCATGTCCATAACTGCGCGTGTCGTTGAATTTATTCACGGTTCTTCAGCGTCCTACATGGACACTGTTTATCTTTCATTATAAATTAACAAGACACGAAAAGCGGTTTCGACGCGCACACACATACAAACGAAAAACTAAATGAAAGGTTGAATAAAACACCTCTTCAGGGTGGTACCTCGTCCTCGTTTCTTCAGATACAGGAATTACGCACTTACGAAAAAGAAGAAGAAGAAGAAAATATAAAGCAAACTATATATCGAGAAAATACTAAATATTACGGTGTTTGCACTATCAAAATGGCCACAGATTTATTGTACGGTATACTTATCTTAAAAAATGAACCTCCGTTAGTTAAATAATTAAGAAATATATATATATAATATATATATATAATGCTATAGGAGTTAGCAAAGTTCGAGTAACGAACGATTTGCCAGCTGTCAATTTCTACGTTGGTTACTTTCGACCTTTCTTTTTTATAGCTAACGTAGAACCTTCAAGATTTCCAATGTTTCAAATGTTGCAAAAGAAAGAATATTGTATAGTCAGTTACATTCACAGAAAATTTTTTCGCGTCAAAGCGAAAAAAAAACATGTCCGTCGATTTTTTTTGTTCCTGATCACACCCGGACCTTGTGCTGCCTGATTGTTTTTTACCTCCGATCCAATGTTGTTAAAACGAGCGGTTAGCAACGTCCGACACTCGAACGTTGCTAACCACTGTGCCATGTATATATACGCATATTGTATTCGCAGCCTCTAAATGATTGGGGCTCAATTTTTTGTAGTTTGGGGTATTCTATGTTGGGTAATTTAAAGAAATTCATTGTTTTATAATAAAAAAAACGAAATTACGTCCTAACTGAAGCTAATTATTGCAACATCTTCCTACAAATAATGTGACCTTCCCTCCAGATTCCAAATTTTGCTTACAGCGACAGGCGCAACATGTGAAAAAAGTGGAACCTCATCCTCGTTTCTTCGGATAAAAGAATTTTGTACGTAAATTTAAAAAAAACTTTCTATTCTATATCGACTCTTAACATAATAATTATTTTAAAAAATGTACTTATCGTCACTTCTACACGGAAAAAAAAAGATTAGTTACCATAACCAAGAAATGAGTTGACGCAACCAATCGGTTATTCTATTTCCATTACTACTCAAATGGTAATACCGACGATTCGAATGGTAATACCGACGATTCGAATGGTAATACCGACGATTCGAATGGTAATACCGACGATTCGAATGGTAATACCGACGATTCGAATGGTAATACCGACGATTCGAATGGTAATACCGACGATTCGAATGGTAATACCGACGATTCGAATGGTAGTCCCAACTATTCGAGTGGTAGTCCCAACGATTGGATTAGTTAACCTAACTAATCTCGCGAGAACTAATCGTGAATAGTTGAGGTTACTATTCGATATGGTTGAGGCAACTAATTTTTTAGACATTGTGTACAGCAAATCGAAAACGTAGTTGCCACAACCAAAAATTTCTTTCCGTGCACGGAAAAAAAGATGAGTTGCCATAACCAAGAAATGAGTTGACACAACCAATCGATTATTCTATTCTCCTTACAACTCAAATGGTAATACCAACGATTCGAATGGTAATACCGACGATTCGAATCGTTGGTAGTCCCAACGAATGGTAGTCCCAACTATTCGATTGGTAGTCCCAACGATTGGGTTTGTTAACCTAACTAATCTCGCGAGAACTAATCATGAATAGTGAAGATTACTATTCGATATGGTTGAGGCAACTAATTTTTTACACATTGTGTACAGCAAATCGAAAGCGTAGTTTCCACAACCAAACATTTCTTTCCGTGCACGGAAAAAAAGATGAGTTGCCATAACCAAGAAATGAGTTGACACAACCAATCGATTATTCTATTTCCCTTACAACTCAAATGGTAATACCAACGATTCGAATGATAATACCGACGATTCGAATGGTAGTCCCAACTATTCGAGTGGTAGTCCCAACGATTGGATTTGTTAACCTAACTAATCTCGCAAGAACTAATCGTGAATAGTTGAGGTTACTATTCGATATGGTTGAGGCAACTAATTTTTTAGACATTGTGTACAGCAAATCGAAAACGTAGTTGCCACAACCAAACATTTCTTTCCGTGTAGTGTTGCATTTGAGCGAGACGATTCGAGGAATAAATGAATAGCAGAACTCATCTCGAAACGTCAATCGATCGAGTCCTCTCGTATCGTGCTGTCAAACCGAAATTAAGTTATATAAAACAAAACATAAAAATGTATCGTAAAATGTCCAGCGTGCCTCATGTTTTCCCAACTGCAATTGTGTTAAATGCTTAAACTTTTCAAACAATTATTTACTAAAATCACAGCTAAAAGTTGTTTTCATGTAAATATTCTTGAAGAACACCTTGTGCGTAAGAATTTGAAAATGCATAGTTACTTATAAGGTGATCCTAACGCGATTAGTGCAATGGTTGAGGATATTCCATAGGTCCCTAGCGGATCCGAGCAACCGTCATTTTGTGGTTGCTTTACGGTCACATACAAGTAACCGTCATTATGAGGTTCATTTCCAGTTGTTTTACCGTAAAACAACTGTAATGTAACCGACAAAGCGACCGTTATTTTGGAACAAAAAAGAACCCGATTGCAACTGCAAAGCGACCAATGTTTTAACCAAAAACAAACTTTAAAGTAACGCAGAAGTAACCGACAGTTTGTTAAAAGTTGTTTTTCGGTTATTTGAAAGATCTTCATATAACCGAATAGTAACCCGAAACGGAACATTGAGTTCATTACGGGTCACTTTACGGTTCACTTTACGG